>JBBPOJ010000405.1:0-28180 GCA_038091395.1 Leccinum rimulosum
TGACACCTGCTCTTGGTGAGGTGCGGATCGAGACCAAGGACAACTTGGCAGAGATGGAGGGTTTGGTGCTCATTCATCCGTGGATCAGCCCTCTTATCGACGAGGATTTCTTGGGGATCACTCCTCGATTTGATCTAGCTGACCGTGCACTTCGGCTTGTCGTCCGGCTCAGACAGCCGTTCGGAGCACTGTTACTCGCCTCGGAGAATCGCGTGCAGTGCAAACGTGTCGCGACGGACAGTTTCATCAAGGTTCAAATCCGGGCGGAGACACCGTTGGAGGAGTTGATGGACAGCGTACGTACGGTCGACGTGCAGTAGTCGTGGATTATCATTGGCTTTGGTTCTTGTGTACGATAGACTCCTTTACACCCCATATCTAGATTACCACTCGTCTCGTCAGATGCCTAACTCAACTAGTTGAAATTCCCAGCCTTGCCCGTCCATGATCACGGTGTTGCGGTCACTTTCGCAGAGAATCTGTATCATGAGCAGTGCTGGCGTGCCGGTGTGTCGATGTATATAGTGTTATAGTAGGAAAGGGCCACTTTGACTACCCCCCAGTCCTCGGCATATTTCGCTTGACTTAGTTGACGACCGGGAAAAAACAGAAGCGGCGTGCGGCGCCAATAGGACACCGGTTGTCTCATCTTCGAGGTAAATCTTCGGTGACGAGGAGCAGCGATTTGACCTTTGTGCTGCAGTTGCGGGGGTTGAAAGGCGCACATGGAGTGCTTGGAACACCCTGCCGAGGAGTTCAAGGAGGTAAGTGGGCAGGGCAGGTGCAAGTACTGATCATGGCTGCGCAGGTGCTGGGGGTAAATACGATGGGGTCCCAGTGCTATTCACGGCGCAGGCGGCCGGCCGCCAGATGGTTCGGTTCGGCCGCGGGGGTATCATTCTGATTGCATCCATCATGTCCGACAGCACTGTGCTCGAATGCGTGACACGGGTACTGAGCTGGGTGCAGGACCACGAGTGGGTGTCCTACAACACGTTCAAGTCTGCGGTGCACAGATGGCGTGCGAGCTCGGGGAGAAGAATATTCGATTGAACACGCTCTCGCTTGGATACATCCACATGCGTTGGTGGGTACTAATATGACGTGGCAGTGCATGCAGAAACGCTACGCTGATAGTATGATCAACCCAGTGTAACAGCGGCGTACCTGGACACGCAGCTACGTCTAGCATGAATCCGCTTGGTCGACTGAGACGCCGGGACGAAATGTGGGATGTCGTGACGTGGCTTGCATTGGACGCGTCTAGCTTCTGCACTGACTCTTTTTTCTTTGTTCTCGTTTCCTTGGCTTGCAGTATTTTGGGGAGCAGCGGGCATTACGCGTGGTGAGGTGACGTGTCGGTTGAGAATGTATTATAGTTTGTGATGGGCACGTAGTATAGCATTAGAGATTTGGTCACCGAGCTCGGCTGGTTGGTCTTCAGGAAACGTAGACAACTCTGAGGAAGCGCATATTAATACACGGAAGTGTTGAGAACGCGTATAGTGCCCGTTATATGCAGTTTGCAGGGCGAAGCTGAGAGAAATGTCCCATAGACCTTTAAAAAAAGTCTGGGTGCGGACAATGGTCGGTTGACCCACCACATCTAGCGTCAAGTTACATTTATGCCTTTTCTCGGTGTTGTCGTACTCACCAACATGATACTAAAAAAAATCATGGTAACGAAAGAAGACCCTAAATAGAGTCAGTAACAACACGCCGTGACGCCGTGGGCTGGGGAGGAGGGCCCGCGGGGCAACAGAACGTTGATCTCATGAGCCAAAATATTTTTCTATGTGCGAGACGGTACTCAGGAAAAGTGGAATGAACCGTGTGTGAACTCGTTTAACCGTTTTTAGCGGGGCCAATCAGCGACGTGATTTCGCACCGCCTCAGGTGGATGTCTTCGAGCTGATGTAGTGTTGTTGCGTTCGTAAAGTCCACGCTTTTCCATCAAAACCATGCTCACCGACCTCCCTGGCACCCAAATATCGAATGTTATTCAGTGGAATCGCGAGCTGAGCCTGTGGGCGCCCACCGTGGCAGAATCCGGGGCTTCTATCGGCTTACGCTCCCAGCGTCCGTAACTGAAATCGCTCGACAACCTTTTTTCAGCCCGCAAAAGCCCCTTCCCTCCCCTGCCCCCTGCTCGTCCTTTTCTACTCCACCCCGCCATCATATCGACTGATCCCTCAGTTTCCAAACCACCATGAACTTTTCTTTGGCACAGGACAGTCCGTTCAATACTGTCCTCGTCTCGCCCGAGGGGCGCGTGTCGTATCGGATCGAAACGCCGAGCTATCTCGGTCCATCGTCGTCGACCGCGACGACAACAGTCAAGTGGGTGAGCACAGATGGGTTGAGCGAGTCCGAGGTTGGCCGCGTGGTGTGGCACTCTGGGCGGCCTGGTACGGTCTTTGTGCACGGCCGCGAGGTCTGCGTCTATCGGAGCAAATTCTTTGGCTCGTGAGTGTCTTCATGCTTCTCGGTCACGTCCCATATCTTCGCCGAGGCAGATCTTTGCTCGTCACGGAGATCGTGTTTTCTTTTTGGATCATTCTCATTTTCTTTTTTTCGCCGTCTGATGGCCTCGTGTACTGATCTGGCGTGCCTTGTTCCTCGATGAAAACGAAACTGACTGATTCATTAACGATCTTTGAAACAAAAAAGGTCGAGAACGTTTACGGCGCTCAACGGGCAGTCCTACAAGTGGTCATTTGAGAACGATTCACCGTTGGTACGTGTCACAGGACCCCGCTTTTTTGTTATGTGGCCATTAAATCAGTCGTTGATAAGCTTTCTTTATCTCTTCCTGGCAGATGGCGAGCAATGATAGCAGACAAGTCCCCACAGCGACCTTTTTGCCCTCGGCACGACTGAACCCAGGGTTAATCCACATTACGCCGCACGGGTTGACCATCACCGGAGATGTCCTGGTCACGTTCGTCTGCGTCGAGGGCGAAAGACGGAACGCACAGAGGAGGAAAGCATGAGAAGGTGCTCAATGGGTTGGTTTCTCTTTCTGTTCAGATGTGGATCTTCGGCTTGTTCATTTGGTCTCTTTTTCTCTTTTCTTTCTCGTAACTGTTGTAAACGTATCCGTTTCTCTTGTCCTTCTTTGTTGTTCTTCTCCCACTCCCACTCCTTCTCCCGTCGCTTGTATTTGTACACTGTATACCTGCGACCGGCCCCGTGCGGCAGCGGTTTCGATATGGGCTCTGGGCGGCCGATGAAGCAGACTTCGTTCCCATTGACTCGGTGTCTCTCGTGCACACCAAAAAAAATGTTCAGCGGGTGAGTGTGTTGGAGATATATTGATGCGATCTCACATGCGGGCCCGATGATAGTTCGACAGCCGAACGACCCCAAGGCTTCCTGCGGCCCGGGTCTGCCAAATTTACGAGAATTCTGTTTATCTTTTTTTATTTCGTGGCGCGCTTCCGTGTATACATACACGAACGCGAAGTTCGAGGAGTTGACAGGTCACAGAGATTTCCATCGATCCAAAATATTTCGAGCTGGACGTGTTCACTCAGGGTTCATGATCAGAACTGGGACGCAACTTCCGTGCTTCAGATTTCGTCTCATGAACACGTGCATGCAGGTGAAGCGCGTTTGAAAAACGTTTGAACACTTGCAGTTGAACATTTCTGGCGAAATCAATATGCCTTGCTACATGCGAAACGTTTGCATGAGACGAAACTCGGGTCTCACGGCCCATCGGCAAAATAAATTGAAAGGAAGAGAAGCAAGAAAAGAATGGTACCCACTGGCATGCCGCGAACCCAGTCAAGGCTCAAGGATAATATGGGCGGGCCCTCTCTGACAGCGAACCCGGTTCATACATTATGCGCCCCTCCTGTCTGAGGTCTGAAGCCTTGAAGCCCGAAAACCCGATCGACTTCGAACAGGGGCGTTCCTGGACGGAAACAAAACAAGACAGCGAAAATGAGCTATTTTGTTATCTACACACGCTCGATACGGTCTCTCGGCGAATATACATATGTGCGGATGGCATATGTGAGAGACCGGGTGCACGGCGATTCCCGGTCGATCGTTATGAAGGTCCTATCGAGGGCTACTGATACTTGTCTATCTATATCTATCACGACCGGCCTTGCGCTTCTCAAAGGAATCTATGTGACGCGGCTGCTGTTATCGTACTGTGAGACTTGGGCAGAGCGAGTCCGAGTCCATGCTTCCTCATTCTTATCCGCGGGCCCGGGAAGAGTACTGGTATCGCATGACGCATTCGCCATGATGGCGTGAATACCCGTTTATATCGAAGAACTGTCTAATTATACTCGATTCCTTTCCCAACAACGCGCACGAAATTATAACGATGAAAATAGGGTAGGAGAGGGAGGTATGCAAGCAAGTTAAGAAAATAGTCCCAAGTTCTGGCTCATTACCATGATCCGAATTGTCGTGTAACTCGGACAGGATCGACACATCGCAATCGTGACCTACCTCGGTCAGACGGGAGATATTATGCCCTCTGGGGCCCATAACACCACTGTTCATCATATCGCGTGCTCCAAATCCGGACGGGGTGTACGTCGACCCACCACCGACCCATCTCCTCCCTCTCCATCTGCTTCAGTGCCGTCGTGGGTAGCATCTTTGCTCTTCCGCCCATCCTCCAATTTCTTCTCAGGAATCTAAAAAAACAACATCGTCTGAGCAAACATCTTACATACATACAGCATGGAAGCTGAAAAAGGCCAGCATAAAATGAACACTGACCGGAATTCGAACAATGTACGCCAACAACGTCGAACACGCCGCTAGGAAAAACACCGCACGGAGAGCGACGGCGTATGAGTCCCTCGCAGCTCGCTGCAAGTCGGGCGGGAGTTGCGCTACCAGCGTCGTTGAGTGTCGAATCCGGCCGATGATCTGCGGTGCGAACGATTGTGGTTAGTGCGCATGCGTCATGCTTGGACAGACGGGGAAGGTGACAAGTGACACACCTCATCCGCATTAGGTCCATGAATGCGTGCGCGCAATGCCGATTCGAGTAAGGATTGAAAGAGGGCAGAAGAGACGGCGACGCCGCATACTTGCCCTGCATGAAACACACGTCAGGTTAGTAGACGCTCACAGTATCGGTAATGCGAATGAATCACCAAGGCCACGAAAGACTTGTCCAAACCCTGTCCCCACGGCCATCACACCTTCTGCATATCACCAATGAATCAAACACCATAATGCTGCAGCATTCTCCCTGCCACTCACCGGGTAAATGTGCCAGCAGGGCAACTGATGGTGACAGGATGGATGTAAGGTCAACGGCGACATTTTATGGAAAAGCAAAGCTGGTATGTGACATACCTAGCGTCGTTTGAAAGACCACAGCGTTTCCAAAGCCGAATGGAATCTGTGGTTCTGGTAGTCAGTTAAATATAACACGGGGGACAAGGGCCGGAAAGCCTTACAATGCTGAACCATGACTGTAGTGGACCAGAATTTTCGTTGATAAGAGTGATAAAAACGATTCCGATGAATGGCAGGAAACCAAAAATGACGTTGATCATTTTATATTTGCCCGTGCGATGCATCAGCCAACTATCAAAATCGTCAATTAATCTGAACAGAGCATACATAGCATACGCAGCGACTCACCCAGCGAACAGTGATCCCATGGACATGGAGATACTATTGGGGAATAAATGAAGACCTTTTGAAATCGTCAAGCTTGCCTTGCGACGCCCTTAATAAAAGGTGCTATCTCACCAGCTATCGACGCGCTAGTCAAGCCAACTGTTTGAAACCAGGTCGGAAAGAAATACATGATCGAAAAGTTGCATAGCGACACGAGAAAGTTGCTTATCCCCACCAAGAGAGGGACGCGCTGCTTCAGTAGGAACGGCGCAAGCACAGGTTCCGGTGCAACTAGAAACTCCACCAATACAAATGCGATCGAAAATGCGCACGCCAGGGTGAGCGGGATCACCACCCGGGGGTCATTCCACTATACATACCAACCTCAGATCCTCCATTAAAAACCACAGCGAAAAAAAAAATACCGAATAGTCTTCATTGTACTTCATACTCAGGAACACCAAAAATGCTCCCACCTGTCGTGGTCAGTTTGTCAAAATCCTCTCATTGCGAGACTTCCACGCACCGCCACCAGGAGTGTGAAGCTACCTCCCCAGTCGGTTCTCGTTAACAGGTCTTTGGCACTTCTAGCCTTTCCCTACTGAGATATCAACAACATGCTCCGCAACGCAACAGCCAATCTTACGGGCGTTACATATCGCAAATTATACTCGGTTAGAACGAGGGATATTGCAAAAAGGGGTAGTTGCATGATAAATGCCCATCTCCATCCGAACCTTTCATAATAGGATAAATCGACGGTTGTGTAAGTGAAAGAGAAACAGGCACTGCTTACCAATCACTAACAAGACCTCCCAATGGACCGCCGAGTCCCATACCGAGCTATAGGAATTTGATGACCGCATGATGAAGCGAGGAAGGGAAACATACACCATTGAACAGGGCAGCCATGCCTTGAGCCAAACCCCTGGACTGTGTCATTTTAATGATCACCGCAGCGTAATAATCGAAAACGAAAACGGACGCGCAAACTATACATGTCACTAATCACGATCCTGCATGATCGGCGTGAAATGATCAGATTGACTCTGTCACCGCGATCAGGGCACTATCTCAAACTCACGATGAGGTTGTCTGGATGCCGCCACCGCCCATTCCCGATAACTTCCAAACGAACGTCAACTTGAGTTAACACCCACAATTAACGCAACATACGAATCTAGCCACAATAAGCATTTCCATGTTTCCAGAGAATCCGCATGCGGCGGTCCCCAACGCGGCGGTGATTACGGCGGTCTGGTTGGCACCTCGCCGTCCCAACGCGTCGCACAGACGTCCGTAGAGTGGCGTAAAGGTGCAGACTGCCAAGAGGTATCTGTAGAGAGATTGGTAGGTCAGTCGTAACCCGCGCGACATGTTACATGAGCGCTTACGATGTTCCCAACCAGCTTGCCTCGTTAGACTTTTCGAATTCCGACGAGATGGAGGGAAGCACTGGACCGGACGTGATCAATTATGGGTGCATTCGAGATGACATTGACACATACGGGTTGCCACCAGGGTAGCTGCATACATGCAATTAGACCAAATTCGTTTTTCTTTCAGGGAAGTGTGGACGCACTGTTTAGAGCCTGTCACAAACGGGGTCAGCTCATTGTCAAAAATTCCTGCTGAGACACGCTGACCGAAAGAAAGGTAGCAGACCAGACGCCAGCTAATATCGCATATCGGGTCGAGCGTGAGATGTCAAGCGGACCGACGCCGGGCGAACGGGAGGACTGATTATTGAGTGGGTCCGAGACATACGGGGTGCCAGTGGGCGTGGTATTCGTTCCGGACAGCAAAGGATCACGTTCTGTGTGAGGGGCCATTTCCAGCGGGTTAGTAGGGAACTGTGGGTATCAGACGACAACGACGACGAAAAGTGCATGCGATGATTCAAGTCTTTCAAGTATAACCCGGTCGGCCGAAAAGTGGCACCTCGGCATGTCGGCGCGAACCAACCTCGGTTTGAAGAACCGTGATGCCGGCACCGCCTCTCAAAAGTGGAAGTAATTCGTTTCTGGAGATCTACTGGGGTATGTTAGATCCGGCCCGACATAAGACTCTCAGACAGCCGGACAAGGCATGTGAAAGTGTACTATCGCATTTCGACGAGCCAGACCCGGTGCAGTCGCCGCCGACATAGTAATACAGAGTGAATATTGTACAATAATCACGACTTGCTCGTTCTACGTACGAATTTATTGATTCCTTTCTCTGTCTCCCACGTAGATGTTGTTAGTACATAGTCGAGATCTCACATGTTCACCCTTCCCGTCCCCGGGACAGCAATCTGACTCACGAAGGTGAGTTGGAGGTATGATGTCGAATCTCGACAGTCTTTGGACGTTGCTCTGTGTGCTACGAGGAGAGGGTGGCAGTAGGCTGAGAGTGAGCGGGCGGAGCGCAAAGAGCGTCAGGGAGCGTGGAACTGGGAGCGCTAAGCGCACGGCAGCCATGGTTGGGGCCAGTCGTCAGACCCACAATTTGGGTGCGGTGTGCGAGTTGCCTTGAGGCTTATGACTGGATGTCCGGTGCACGGCAGGTGTGTGACCGGGGGAAAATCGACCAGTCATGGAACATGGCCTCCGCCTGAGATCCGCGTTGCGCTGAAACGGGCTCGGACGGTGGAGGCGAGAGAGGAAGCGCAGAAGCGGTGCCTCTCGCTTGGCTTAAATTCGCCGTGCCTCACTGCGCCACAGTCCAACCCGCTTGTAATTTTTTTTGCGTTTAACAGACCACAAATCTGCAAGTTTATGAGTATAGCCGTTGTGACGCAGAACTGAATACAAACTTACTAGCAGAGGGCCAGAGGCCAGCGGAGAATATTGGCATTCACTTGCACACCAAGGAGTTCACGGGGTCCTCTTATCCCGTCGGCTGTCTCCGAGCGCACTATAACCAGACTGGTCCTCGGCAAACAAGGCTGCCTTCACAAAAAAAAAAACCTCTGGGATTTCTGCAGGACCAGGCTTGTTTGCATTTTTCGTTGGCGTACTAGAGCGTGGTTCCAAGAGTCCGGGACTCCGGTGGCCTACAACAAGAGCGTCGTCGTCAAGTGGCAAGTAAAGTTACTGCAGATGATCGTACTACAGGCATTTCAGATCTGACGATCGCAGGAAAATGACGCCTTTATCCAACGGAATCGGCCGCCACTAGCGATCTGCCCCTCCAGAGCCCTGTTGTTGATCTGCTACGCGCGGCACCCCAGCGAGAACAAACTGGCAAGCCGCGCCCGACTCCAATCACACGTTTTGGTAAAAGCGAGCTGCTTGCCGCATCAGCAGATCATCGGCTGCGTTTTTCCTACGTTGTTCGCCCGATTTCGACTCATCGCCTATCATAACCTTTCCCTTCAATCTTCCGCCCGATTACAGGCGTTTTTGACATTCCTGTCTGTCGCGGACTCTAAGGTACACACGATTTATCTCTCCATTCGTTCACCAGCCGGAGTTTTCTACAGGCCTCCTGATCGACGCTGTCTCGATCAAGATAGGTGGTCTCGAAATAGAGCTGCTGTCCATGTCAACATTGAAAAGGCACTCTCAGTCCAAGATCGCAACACAGATGCTCCACCGGTGCCCGGCAAACGGCGAGGACGCTAACGATACCACAAAGTTCCGAGTGGATCAATCGACACCGAGCCCTGCTAAACGAGCTGACGATCGCGACTGGTGACCTCACTGGTGCCGCAACTGGAGGCACATATCTCGCTGACGATGACCATTGTCATAGTCCCCCGTGACCCTTGGAATTTTATATATCGATTAAATTTGCAGTACGTTATCGGTCAATCGTCCGTCTTTGTTCCTCGGCGTAACCTAACCGATCGTCAATGAGAAAATTCCAACGAGAGAGAGTGCCAACTTATGTACAAGAGCGTGTTCCGACCCAGTCGAAACCTTGCCGCCAGAGCCCCTCCGCGCGTAGTCTCTGACGCAGAGTGAGAAATGGATTGTCAGCGTTCCTGGACGGACACTTCCCATCACGTCTGATGGTGGCGCGTGAATACCAGATGGGAATTTATCCAGCCAAACAGCAAGACAGCAGAGGCGCACTCAAGTGGTAACAAAGCGATCCAGGCAAACAACTCAATAATGTTGTCTCTCTTTCCTCTGGGGGCTGAGAGAAAATTATTTCTCATCTTCCTCGCACTCAGGTTTGCTAGCGTGACAGTGGTTCATGCAAGAGATCACACGACGTATTCAATCAAATGAAGTTGCATTTGTGCATTGGTGTTCTCAAGGGGTTCGCAGTTTCGTACAAGAAACCAACCCAACTCGGTCATTGAATATTGAATACTCGGTTCAGGACCCTACTCGGATTGCACCATTGAGTCATTGAGCGCTCGTACTCCCCCCGCCAGCAAAAAAGAAAACAAATAGAGGTACCAGGCCGTCACAGCCTGCTGTAAATTAGGCGGGAGCCGCGCGACGAACGTCGATCCGGCTGATGATCTATGTACATAGTACGCCGGCGATTAGCTCACCTGGTCTGCATCCGGCACACAAAGGTGCACACGTAATTCTGATTCAAGGTTTGGATTGAAAGAGGGGATGAGATGGCGACGCCACACACTTGTCCTGTGAAAAAAGAGGCATCTGATTATCAACGCTATTCATTTCACGAGCGGTGTTCGTAGATGACTGAGGCCACGAAAGAACCTGTGTAAAGCCTGTACCAACGGCCATCGGATGTCATTGAGTCATCACTCACCTGATAAATACGCTGGTACCTCAACTGATGACGACGAACAACGGATCACATCAGAGGCCAATGTTTTCAAGAAAACCCCACTCCTACGTACCCATGATAGTTTGTAACACCACAGCATTCCAAAAACCAAACGTGATCGATTGATCTCTCTCACCTCCCGTCAGTCTCATGCTACATGAGGAAAAGTCAATTAAAAATCACAATGTTGAGCCATGCATGCTGTGGACCCGAATCATGAGAGTAATCAAGACTATTCCGATGAACGGAAACAGGCCAAAAACGACATTGATCGTCTTTCCCCACCCGCCGATGCATAAGCCAGCTACCGGACCGTTAATGCACTCTGAAAACACAAGATACCAGACGTGAACGACTCACCCAGCGGACAACGATCCGATCGACATGGCAGCGCTGTTGGGAAATAGACGGAGGTCTTGTATGATACGTCATGTTTACACTTACGTTGTAGCGACGTCATTAAAAAGACGAATCTCACCTGCTGCAGCCGCACTCTCAAAGCTATAGTTTGAAACCACGTAGGGTAGAAATGTAAGACCGCAAAGCTGCAAGCCGCCACCCACGGGCAAGTTGCTCATCCCCACCAAAGAGGGACGCACTGCTTCAAGTTCAGCAGGAACGGTGCAACTAGAAGCTCCGCCAATCCGAATGCGATTGAAACTGCACACGCCAGGGCGAGCGGAATCACCACTCAGGGATCATTCCACTATACAAACCTCATACCCTCCCTTACAAGCCACACCAAAAAAAAATGCCAGGTAGCCTTCAATGTAGTTCATACTCAGGTACAACCAAAAATGTTCCCACTGGCACCAAGTAACTTGTCGCGGTCAGTTTGCCCAAATCCTCTCATTAGCGAAACTTATCCATGCACCGCCACCAGGAGTGTGAAACGACCTGGGACCCACTCAGTTCTCTTTAACACGTCTTTGGCGGGTTTGGCCTTTCCCTACTGAGATGTTAGCAACATGCTCCGTAACCCGCGAAAGCTAATCATAGCATCGGGCGTTACGTATCACAAATTATATTAGGTTAGGACGAGGGATATTTCAAAAAGGGGTACCTGTTGGATAACTATCCAAACCTTTTAAAACAGGCTAAAGTAAAAGAGAAAGATGTATTACATACCAATCACCTCCGAGTTAAACGAATCGGATGAGTGTATGTTCAGGCGGAAAACACACGCCACTGAATATGGCAGAAATGCTTTGAGCCACTGAATCGTGTCAATGATTACCGCATCGTAATGATCGAGAATGAAAACGGACACGCAGACTATACATGTCACTGATTGAGATTCGCGTCAAACACCAGATTGATTGTTATCTGATTATCAAGGCGGCTCAGACTCGGCGGCTCCCAACGCCGCGGCGATGACGGCGATTTGAGGTATTTCCGCCCTAAGACATCGCACAATCGCCCACAGAGCGGCGCAAATGTGCACGTCCCCGATAAGGATCTGGAAACCGCAGGGTACAATCAGTCAAGGTTGAAGGCGTACACATTTCATAAGCATTCACGATGTCCCCATGAAAAAGATGGCGATTATAGCTAAATGGAGATGTCGTGGAACCTATACGTGTCGCCACCAGCTACAAATCACTTAGGTTGTTACCACAATGAAAGGATTGTATACCGTAGGCTCCTGTCAGAAGAAATCACCTCATCAAGTGTACCTTGATTAGATTGGTTCTGGGAGAGATATTGACCGAATGAAACGAGGCACACGAAAGGCCAACTAGAATTGCATATCGTGTTGACTAGGAGATGAGTCGAGTGGACAGACTAGGAAGGTGGTCTATTCGCTGGTCTGGTCCGAGACATTTTGACTGAGGGTGGCGTTAGTTCCGGCCAACAATGGATCTCTGTAGTCATCTCTCTGAGTGAATCAGCAAGCTGGGAGCATCAAACGACAACACAAAACGAACACAACTCAAATTTTCTATGGAGAGCGTGTGAACGCTCCGTTCAACGAGCGAAAGTGCGTCGCTCCGATGACTGCGCATTTGAGAGCAGCGATTACCTCCACTGGTCGCTGTCGTAAAGACAATAACACAGGTGACAGGTCACTATGGAGGCTTTTGCTTATCGGAGGACGACAATGCGGCAGCTTGGACCAAGTCGTCCATCGAGACCAAAGCTTGGTAATTCCGATGATCGATAGTCCAGCCACCTTGGTCATGACAGCCGCATCTCTTGAAAACGTTGCCATTCTGCTCTTGAAGCGCCCAGCGCCCATGTCTCGATCAAAATAAGTTCTCGGGCGTATTCAGTCGTATTGTCACCATCAATTCGGTTGTTTAAATTTAGACAACCCGAGATCATGGATATAGGTTATCTTCGATCAGTGACAGAGAGCGTAGACAGTTTGATACCAGGCGATGGTTCATTGTTCCTGACACTTTTTTTCGAGCGGTGCGGGCGCGGAGTGAGTTCGATGTGCTGAATGTTTGTGTTTGTTTGCTGCAATGAGACCCGTGCTCGACTTCGACTGTAACTCCGGCGCTTGACATCTTGTTGCGCGCCCTAGAAAATCACCGGCAACTGGCAGTGGCGTTGAGACAAAGGCTTTCTCAGGCGACTATAAAAGTACTCCCTTTGAGAATATGCTGGCCGCCAGAAGGGGGTACGGAAGAAGACATGATTCAGCGCTGAGCGCACTCGACCAATTTAGACTAAGTGAGTCGATGGCAGTTCCGTAAGCTTCGTCGGCGAGTTCCTGCCTTCCCCTGAACCAGGTTTCCCATTCAAAAACAAAAGACCACCGTAGGCTCCACAGAACACAACAGAACTCTACCTCACAGACAAGTTGCCCGCGCCGACACACGTCCTCACGGCGCAATACAACCATGCAGGGAATTCTGAAACTCCTTTGACATCGCTTGAGAACTCTTATCTGTAAACGTTCCGCCACCAGTCGAACAGGCACCCGCTGATAGATCAGATTTCTCTCGTCCCCGAAAATGACGGGTTTGAAGAGTCCACTGTACACCCGTGTATGCACGCCTTCCCGTGTCCAGTGCATCATTCATCTGATAGACAGGTTCAGAGCGCTGCAGTGCCTTTGACAGACGCACATGTGTATGTGTTGTCAATCTCCGTTACATCCCAAGCTCCAGCAGGTGAGAAGATAACTATGCCGTACGGTTTCCAATACAAGGTATATCGATTGTCGTATTTGGCATCCATCGTATAACTCACACCGGCCCGCTCTTGACAACAAAATGACTCTAGAACCGATTTTGCAACATCCTGGACACCTGGACACCTTCGTCAGGGCTGTGAAAAGACTGTGAGTGACGTTGTTGCGGCGTACAGTCCGTCTGCTCACTCCTTGGCACCGGTACCGTGGTTAGGCACCTCACAGGCTGACTCTCCGCGGCATACTAATGGTAAAGTTGTCTATACCCGCAAGGCATAATGGCCTGGACCGTTGAGATGAGCGTCCAGATACTAAGCGAACACTTCCTTATTTATCTTCAGTGAGAGCGATTATCAATATCAGTTGTTACCGTGGAACCCGATCTCGCAGAGCAGCGCCAATGGTACTTGTCCGGACGAGATACGCAGTGCTCCTTCATGAGACTCGCGAAGATAGTAGAATTCCTAACTTTCCGGAGTCCTCCAGAACTTCCTTTCTGCTACTTGCGTCGAAAATCGCACGAGAGTTAAGTGAGTTGAGTTAACCTTGGCAGGGAATCCCACCCGGCCCACTGCTTTGCTCACACTAGGTCGAGCATCGACCATGTTCCTAACCTTTCTAGTCTAGTTGACTCCCCTTGCGCACGGACGCCGCCTTCACGTTAGCAGGGTTCAAAATATGGGACGGATCTTTCGAGGCTTTCCCTTTGCCGTTAACATGAGGCAGTGCTCTTCCGAGTCCGTGGCTTGTGGTCCTGGAAACTTTGAATGAGTTGCGTGACCATTCTATCTGTGATGTCATGTATGGTCCACGCACGCCGGACTGCCCGCAAACCACAAATGATTCAAGAAGCCACGGCTCTCGGTTATCGATCGTCCGGGACGCACACGAATGCGAATCGATCATAAGGAATTCCTATCACCCAACTTTGGGCCCCGATACGATTGCGATTCTAGGGATACCCATTTAGGAACACGGGATAGCGTAACTGAGTGTATAGATGTGGATGTCCGGGTTCGCAGCGGCTCCACGGACCCCTTGGAGTTGGCTTTTCTTTGGTCTTACCTCAACATGAATTGATGAGTTCATTGTGAGACGTTGATGATTCGTGATGTACTGATGATACCGTGGTGACTGCACGATCCACCTTTTTCAATCTCTTCGAGGGAGATACAATTACCCTCTCCAATGATCGCTTTGCCTTCGATCTCCGCGATTGACATTGTAGGGTCCCTCCCCCTTCCCGCCACTGCACCCTCAGAAAGAACGGAATGCTTCCGTTAGGCTCTCCCAAGGTCCGAGGTCTGATTTCGATTTCATAGAAGGGAGTCAAGAATTATTTATTTTATTTATCTCGTCTTTCATTACATATGTATATCTCATTCGATACTATACAATATACCGACTGGAAGTTTTTTTTCGCTCCCTTCGGCAATACAGCTTAGAACTATGCGTAGATAAAAAAGCGAATAATAATTTGGTGATGTGCCAACAAAAAACAACAACGACAAGAAGAGTCTAAACTGGTCGTCGTACCGCACCGTTGGAGTTTAAGCCAAATTGTAGCGGCCGGGGTTTCAATGCCTCCTCACCGCTTGCTGGCAGGTCGGGCATACGCTATTGATATTCGGAGCTATATCAACAGGGAGTGAGCATCGAGCATAAACTCAAATATAAGCAACGAGTATGGCGGCTACGTACAATATTGTTGAGGATATTGCCGGCTACGGTATCAGCAGAAAACAAAGACCGGTAACCCGGCATGATCAGTCGATGGGCGGTCCGAGAGAAAAGGACGGGGATAGCGTACTATTGCCAGCAGGTCTGTTTGCATTGCGGGGGCGCGCAATCGTGTGGGTGGTTGGGGCTGAACTTGCAGTTGCGATTCTCGCAGGCGATCTGCGAGAGGGGGAGGTTAGCGCGGCGACGAAGGGCGTTGGGGGGAGCGGTGACGAACGAGTTCTTCGGGCTGCGTTGCGAGTCAGTTGAGCTGCACCAGACGGGAACCGATGCCGCTTACCAGGGTGAAAGCGTGGCCACAAGCCAGGTAAACGTTGCGAACGCTGGAGAGGTACGGATGCGTGAGCTACGCGATGCCGATGGCCGCCGGTCGGCTAGAGCACTCACTGTCTCCAGCGGCACATGGTGAATCGTGAGGTCAAGTTAAGTTAAGGTGGAGGAAGAGCTTATAAGTTATCGAGGAGGCCGCGAGGAGGGGCTGCAATGAGGAGGAGAGCAATGTGATGGAACGGACGGGTTCTTACTGCCTTTATACCCATTGGAGAGATGCTATGAGATCGTCATTTGGACGAGTAGAGCAATGAATGCGTCAGGGGGCACATATTAAGGTTTAGCAGTCTGCCGCCGCATATATGCCAAACGAGAACAGATTACGCCGCACCCGTGGTTAACGAGAGAGCGAGGTGAGAGAAAGAGAGAGGCGGAATGAAATGCCGTGCGTCATTTGATAGTTTGATAGGGTTTCCCAGGAGCTTGTTGTCGTCGAGAAAGACTAATCGAATAAGGAACACCGTGAAATCAAATCGGTTCAGGTCTTCAGAAGGCGGGTCGTTTGACCCGGAACGCGCCCTTCAAAATCGGGTTACACGATATTGGGTGTGCTCGGGGACAGCCACCGATTTAGGATAAATGAACTAGCCGTCGGCGACGGTTGAGGCGCTACGAAACCTAATTGAACGTGTAACCGCCCTCAGGGCGGCTCACAAAATCTTGAGGGAAAAAAATGTGTGTCGAGCAATCCGATCGATTTGGAATTGGATGGCTTGAGCAGTGGTAACTTGGACGCTGTCGTCAGGTCATTCCCCCTGTATATGACTGTAACGGGGCCGGATGGATGAGAAACATGGATGCCATAACGATGTAATTAACGGGGAACTCTCCGTTGAGAGTTAACTTGCGACTGGAGTCCGCTTTGATTGCAGAAATACGAAACGTCAAGTATTCAATGGAGCAAAGGGGGTCGACATGCCTTGTTGGGTGATCGTCTGGTGCAAAACTTGTACTGCTGACTAATGATGAACATGGCACTAGGATACCTTGTTCGGGACAGCCGCCAGGCTGGCACTCGCTGTATATCTACAAACTCCCAGGTTCTATCATCGCGAGGGCATTGCAGCAGCAGCAGGCGAACGCAATGACAAGATCAGATCAGACGCTTACAGTGCCTTCATCTATCTCGAAGGAGAAAAAAACAAAAATTTTCTACGAACACGGCACGGTAAGCCCGCGCTTCGGAGTCGACGAGTTCTTGCCGCTCATGATGACCGGAACTTGTTCGCTCCCATGCGCACAGGATGCATTGCAGTTGGCGCATTTGGTAGCTGATACGCAAGAAGAAAAGGTGTTGCGGAAGGCAGAGAAACATCATCAACCACAGGTGACCAACTCCTCCGGTTTGATGATACCAGCCAAAAGGCAATGAGCTCACTATCCGGCGTTTGCGTCGGGCAGGCCGGCAAACCTCGAAGTGAGCGGAAGAACGGAGACCGCACGAGCGAGAAGAAAAAACGACTGGTAAATCGCCAGATGGAGCATTACGACCGCACTATTTCGAATTATGATTATGATTTCCAGGAGGACGTCAAGGTTATAATCGCAAAACGTCGAGCCGAAGCGAAGAAGGAGAAGGCGAGGACCCGGAAAGGGTCCAACGTTGATCGGTTGCGACAACGCAATGATGCCAGAACCGCCGCTCCCGAAGGCAGCACGGGTGCCGTGCCTCGAAAAAGAGTGTCGTTTGCTTGACTGTTCGATCCATCAGTCCTCGCATTCCGAGCTGTCCAGTGCGATGCGCGAACGAGCGATCTGATCGCAATTGTTTATTGCTGTTCGCCAGGACTCTGGTGCGTACAGGGTTTGGAGAGATGATTGCTAGAGTGACCAGGTACAATGTCTTCCATCCAAGTCTCATAGCGGTCAACCGCCCGTTGGTGTGGCATCGTGGACCCCGAAGATCAGCGGAATATGAAATGTAAGCTACAGTTGGTATGTAGCTAGGGTCTTGCTATGAAGGGGAATGCACGCATGCGATGACAGACGTCTGAATCCTTCTCCCGTCATTCCAACGCGCCCGGACCTTGAGTGGGTGTATATGTAGGTCCATATACATACGGGAACACGTCATGCTATTAGCCTGAAACGCCTACGGAGTTCGCCGGTACAGCCACATGTAGCCAATTAGCGTTGTATTGTTACTAACTGATACTACGTTCTAGACCCGCACCACTTGCCGTTCAATTGATCCACTCTTTTCGATCTTCTTTTCGTCTTTGTGTCTCAGTAAATTATGGGGTGTGACGGGTTGCGTTATGTAATCAACTTAATCAGCTTACGTAATACATGTTCACCACCCCTCTGAGGCTTGCCAACTCGCACTTTGCCAGCGTACAACCATCGTTGCGAAATTTGGCTCATTATTTCTTTGGCTGTTCCTGCTAGACAATATCTCAGCGAACTAGTCACTTTGCAATAGATCTTACACTTTTTACAGAGGCACTCAATGTCTCTCTACACCCCCGTCTTTCCTTCTCTCCATCAAGTCGACAGCGCACGGGAGGGTCTTCAAAATAACTCGACGAGTGCTATAAATCAACGAAACTATGTCGAGTTCTTGCGCGACCTCCACCTCTTCCTCTCCACTCAAGGCGACGTGTTGTCTCCCCCTTCTCGACCAAACTCCCCCACGTTTGAGCGCCGCGTCCAGAAGGTGAAAGACGAAGTACAGGATATATTTAGCGCGACGGGAGACGAGTTGACGATCGGAAAATGGACGCGCGTCAGCCAAACGTTGAAGCTCGGATGCGCAAGGGGGAAAAGGCGTTGGGCGGTTCCCAAGCTCGAGCTGCGCGAAACCGGGGAAGACACAAATTGGATATTGCCAGACGAAGAATCCGAGTGGATCGAGTGGGAAAAGAAGCGGGAGGCGAACAGACGGCTCAAGGGAACGACGAACAATCTGTCTCAGCAAGCTGGCAACAAGGTTGCTTCCGTGCCACCACCGCGTAACGCGCAGAAAACGAATTCCGATCGCGCAGACGTCGCAGAGTCAAGTCAGCCTGGCGATAAGACGCGCGAGTGGTGTCCTCCGCGCGTCTCCCCTACTGTCCTGCGTGCTGCCAAGGACAAGGTTCAGAAGTGGCAGGCGTCTGTGTCTTCCGAGGTGTTGGATAGCACCGCGAGCAGCTCTTCACCCTCTTCCAACATGGCGACTGCAGCAGTCACTGTGTCGCAACCCAAGACTGGAGTAACACAGCGAAATCGCACCCTCGACTTTAATGTCGTGAAGCCAGTTGCCAAATCAATTATCGGCAAGAGGGGAAAAAGTTCCCTATCACAGTCGACCGTCGGGGGTTGTTCCAACCCCGTACCTTCCTGCAAGACTAAATCCTCGAAAGCATCCCATATTCCACAAGAGACGAAAGCTAGGCTGTCCCTGGGCGCCTCTTCCGTAAAGGATGATACGCCCAAGATTCGAGATGTACCGGAATCGGTAAGATTCGTTTACGCGAAGTAGCTCCTATTTTTCTGATCCCCGTCTGCGTAGCCGTATCTTCCGCCATCGTTCCCTGCACACTTGAAGACATCTACCCCACTAGCTAGTTCTGCGATGGCTATTCGAGCGAAGCCGTCGCCCATTTTGCCTATCTCTGCATCCTTGTCAACTCCACCGCCGTCAGTATCTGCGGATCCTCCTGACGATCACCAGCTCATTTCGGCGGAGCCCCACGCTGCCAGCGTGCGGTCTTCTCATTCTACACCAATTGATCTTGTACAAACAGGAAAACGATCTCAGGCGCCGTCGATGCCATTGGATGGTGTTGCGGATGACTCTGTTATCGCCCCACCGGCCGCCAAGAGGCCAAGGACCGTACTCGAGAATCGCTCCACTCCTGTTCCTGAGCATCCTGAGTGGAAGTCGTCAAATGAATCTCGCATCCGAGATAACCCAAACCCTGGCACAGCGCCCTACGGAGGATACAGCATGGACTCCCATGAGATGGTATTTGGCGCACCGCTGACTCCTGGTAAAAGTGACGAGCCTGTTGTCGGGGCCACCTCACGGGACGCTCCTGTGAACATTCGGTCTCCAGCGAAATCTGTCAAGTCCTACTTTTCTGCGCCAGATTCAGATCCAACGGAATCCCCGATGCGAGCGAATCTGCTGCTCGAGTCTCCTATCAGTCCCATGCTCTCGTACGCTCAGAACCCTAGTGGATTTATGCCCCAAATTACGTCCACCCAAAACCGGAAGGGATCTCCTACGCCTGATCGGACGAACGGCGGCGCATTTGGGATGGGATATAGCTCGCAGTTTGATGTCGAGAGGCACGTGGATCGTGTAAGCGAGTTGCTGGAAAAGGACGTGGACATCGACGGGTGGTTGCGGGACGTAGGGACGGTGGATGCGAGTCAAGATTAATTATAAGCAGCAATTGGGGCACACGTGTACACCATTTATGAGTAGGCTATGAGGAGAAACAAAAAAGGCCTAAAAGGCAGTGTGAAGGAGGCTCCAAACCACGGCCTCGAGGCAGCCTGGACGCGCTATTAATATCACGTGATCTGGGTACTTGTTCGATATCAGCGCACGCCGGCCGTCTTGATTCTTCAAGACTACAGAGCCTCATCGCCGTCACGAACGATGAGCAGGAGGGACTCGCGCCCCTCCTTCAACGTCAGGCAGAACGACGCACTCGCAGAGTTTGAAAACTGTATGTTTCTTCCCATTCTCTACCTCTCAGCAGTAGTTTTGACCATGTGGCAGTTAAGAAGAAGTTTCTGCTCGCGAACAAGCACATCACCAAGTACGCTCGCACTTTTTCATTCGCGGGAAACACTCATAGCTTTTCACGCTTTCAGGCTCAATTCGACGCTCAGCGTTCGCGTAGAAGAACTCCAGGCCGAGATATCTACCCTATACGTCGAGAATCTACGTCTTCGCGCTTCTGAGATTGCGCTCGCTACGCAGCTCAAGAAGGAACAAGAGAAGTCGAGGAAAGTTCTCGCGGATGCGGAAGCTGCGGTACGCCCCCCTTCCTTGTCCTGTGGCATCGTCGCCGTCTCCACCCGGATATACTTACTCACTCCCCCACTCCCCCGTCCCGCAGACGTCGAATCTCTCGAAACATCTCGTCTTCTTGCGACAGTCGCTGAACATCGCGCCGGGCGATCCCGCACCGACGTTGGAGCCCAGACCACCACCAAGAGTGCGCCGACGACCCATGCTGGATCAGAATGCATCACCCCAGATGCCACGACTTTCCCGCGCTCCGAATTTTCCGGGGATCTATGAGGACGAGGAGGTGGGGTCTTCCTCCCGAGAGGCGGACGAGGACGAAGTCGTGCACGTCGGCTCTTCGGCGGCGGCGCGGCGGCGAATAAAGGAGAGACCGACGTCGTCATCGTCGTCATCTTTTCGCGTGCCTGTGCCACCCCTCCCGCCATTGCTGACGCCACTTCATGTCAGCTTGGTGGAGCGCGAGTCTTCGTCCTCGTCCTCTCTGAAACGCAAGACGAGTCGAAGGCAGAGCGGGCTACTTTCCGTCAATACCGACGTCGGGACGTCGATAAGATCGGAGAGGCTCGAGGGGCCAGTGCATCCGAGGGCGTCTAGCCCTGCCCTAGGCTCGCCACAGCGGAGGCATGCGGGACTTGCTGAAGACGAAGAAGAAAGGGAGGTCGATGAGATGATCAGCTCAGGATTGGGTCCCTCTGAGGAGCTGGATTTCGACCCACGACCAAGGAAGGAGAGGAAGGAAAGGAAACCGAAAGCGGTGGAGAGGGAAGTTGTTATTGAAGACGCCGACGTTGGGAGGACGAGGGTGAAAGAGAGGAGGAGGCGCAGGGAAGACGAGGGCTCTGGATTGAAGGACGTCACCAACTCGCCAAGAAGTCGTACCATCCTCCCGCCATTGGACACCCACACATCAGGTGCGCGTGCATTCTAGTCATCTCCTAACCATTACATGTGACCTGACTTTCTGGTCACGAAAAGATCGAGATCGACAGTATACGCCGGAGACGGACGCCCCGACTTCCGCAGCGACTTCTGTCACCACTTCTCGAACCTTTTTGTCGACACCTGCCACTACGCCCATGACCACCCCTCAAGTATCGCAGTTACCAACACCTCGTACGTCAAGTCCAGTGCCTCTTGGAGCTACGTCGGCGTCCGAATCGGAGGCACCTCCCCGTGAGCGTCGGGTCCGTAAGAGTGTCAATTATGCCGAACCTAAGCTGAACACGTGAGTTTCGAAGGGGGTTCACACAGCCTCCACGAGATCGCCGCGCAACTGACACCTTGTCGTTGTTTCCCAGGAAAATGCGGAAGCCCGACCCGGGGCCTCAGGCTCCCGTCACCGCGACCGCCCCGAAGAAGCGTGCTTCGACGACTAGCGACGACACTGACGGTCGGTCGTCGGTGGACGGTTCTTCCCGACGCCCGGTCTCGCCTTTACAACCTCCCGCGCCGAAGCCGTTGACGGTGACGTCGAGTTCTTCTTCGACGAGCGCCGCTGGATCCTCGGTCAAGCATAAGAAGTCACGTTCGTTTATACCGATTGACGAGGACGAGGACGAGAGCGATGGCACACAAGCGGACGCCGAATATGGCAACGGGTGGGTTAACACGGACGGTCGACGACGAAGTTCCCAGAGCAGCGCTGCGCGGGGTAGCAGCAGTCTCCGTAGGGTGCTCGAAGCCGACGACGCGAGGCGGCACAGCCTTGCTGTATGACGTGTATGATTGACTCTTCTCGTCGTGCTCATGGTGCCGTGCCCTCCTCCCGTTCCCCCTTCTTTCTTTCGTAGGCTTAATTCATCCCTGTTAACAGCAAGCATTGAACCACCGATACGGATACGATACGACACGATTACGATACGCAACACACTCATCGTATGTAATTATAACTTTTTCTTGTCTCCTTTCTTTCCTTTCCGTTCTTCTCTTTCTTTTTGAATGATTAAAATCGTGACGAATTTTTACGACGTAATTTACAATGTTGTTAGAGCAACATAAATAATATCTTCTTACACACGCGACTCGCAAAATCCGCGCAGGTCGAACCCTAAGCACAGACTACGAACTACGGACCGGGGGCCTGGGCTCCCTGCCGGCACTGTCGACCAGTGTGAGCAGTGGAAATATGTAAACGCGTCGTCCACATTGACAAACCTATTCAATTGATTGTACGGCAGCTGGGCGTCCGTTCCGGCATTCGATCCCGGCCATCCCGAGGTTCTCGACACACTACATAAGATCGTGTGTTGTCATATCAAAGATAAGCTAAACTAAGCTATGCACGCCTGTATGGCTTGCCTGTCACGTCAACAAATCAATTGAATGTTTTGAGATGGTCTCACCGATCAGCGATCCTTGCGCTTCATTATTTCGCATATCACAACATATCATCTTATCATGACATGGCATATCACGGCGGTACAAGTGTTCACCCAAGCGGGGGTCGACGTTCCCCACAGCCGTCCGTTACCTATTCATTGAAAGGCCGGGGCGAGATCTGGGGAAGGCGTAAACATTCTTCCCACTGTGCATGTGCCCACGTACTCGTTCGAAAGGAGGTCACGGCGTCAAACAGGACCCCGGCGGACGAGGTAAGTAAGGTATAGGCGTAAACGTTCTTCACCCTTCCCCACCCCATTCCCCGGGCCGCACCTCGCCATATTCTGTATTCTATATGGCATGTGTGCGATATTGCCGAGGGTGCCCCGGGGGCTCGAGGGGTCGAAGAAACACGGAAACACGGAAATAAAAGAAATCGCTCGCCAGTTGATGTGCGAACCGTGTAATTTAGCTTTTTTTTTCTCTTTTCAGCTCCTCGATGTTGACATGAACGAACCATTTTATCGACGCGCGGTGATACAACTTTGAAGTAACTTGCGATCTTAGGCTTGGATTGCTGCCGCGCGCAGATTTCCCCCACAAATTCAAGTTATGGGCTGTTTAATAGAATTTGACGTGGGGGCCTTCTGTCCGAACGTAACGCCGTGCCTTCCAAGCAAGGCCAGTTTGTCGGTGTAACGATTCGGACCAGATCGGGTTCGAGCGAAGAAGGACGCTCGCGCCCATACAGATATATTATGCCATGTTCTTCTGGTTCGGTCGTGTGGGAGGAGGTGCAAAAGAATTAGGAATCACCCCCAAAACGAGAAAACGCTACCTGACAGAGTCTCTCGTGTTGTGGGGTCGTGTGGACGTAGGATATCAATCGATCTGGGGGACACAGGAACGAATTAAAGTTGAAAAGGCAGCCTGGACTCGGATGGCCCGGGGGAAGTAAACACACCTTGATCACACCACCCCGGCCGGCCGGGCACTCCAAGTTGGCCACGTACGGCCTATAGGAGGGATAAGCAACGGGCATAACGCAGTGACGTTCAATGTGCCGGTTTCTTCTCCCACCACGGTCCTCCCTGCACGACATCCGAATCTGTCAACACGTTTTGGTCACGTTCAGCTGGTCGACAGGTCCTTCCGTACTCACCCCCTCAGTGTTGCGGGGGTCCTACCATTCCTCAGAATAGCACATATACTTGATGTGCGAGGTCGTAGTGAGGAACGAGAACGTATGTTGCAAACGACAAACGACAAACGACCCACTGCCAATACGCACCCTTCCTTCACACCATTGAACTTCGCTCTCAAGTGCAGGTCCTCCATGCGTGCATTACTATAATTGTCACACCTATAGACCAACAGACCCGTTAGTCTAGGGAAAATTGCAGTCGAATGGGGGGAGAAGAAAATAGAAAAAAAAAAGATTATAAATACACGAAAGGCGAAGCACTACTAGTAGAACACGAGCGTTTGGTATTTCTTCTCATCTCATCCCCTGATAAACGGATGAACGAGTGCTTCCTTGGGCGTCAGTCTACGCGACGGGTCGAGAGTAAGACACTTGTCCAGCAAGTCGACGAACGAGAGCAGCAGCTTCATCTCGTCGTCGTTCATCTTGACGGAAGAGGGCGGCATCAGGCGGGAACGGAGATCCCTTGACGGCTTCGATATGTGAACCTTGCGTACGACGTTCTAGTATAAAATGGTTAGATGACCTGGCGGCGCTACCGCCGACGACGCATATAACTCACAGCTCCAGTCACGCGATCCATCTCTACGCTCTCAAACCCACCCTGCTCATCAAAGTACATGTCCCCAAACTTGGCCTTCTTGATCATCTTGGCATTGAATCGACCCTTGAGTTCCATCATGAGTAATAGCATCTGATTGTTTGACCGCCCAGGGAAAAGAATTCTGCCAGTATACAGTTCGTAAAGCGTGCATCCGATGGACCAAACGTCGAGCGCTGGATCATACGGTACTCCGAGGACTAGGGATACAGTAGTACGTCAATGCAGGAACGAGGTTCAATTCAATAGGACGTACTAATTTCCGGGGCGCGGTAAAAGCGACTAACCAAGTAGGGCGTGATCTCGTTTTCGGACGCATCAGATGCGGAACCCAAGTCGCACAGCTTCAACACCGTTTTTTGCTCGTTCACCTGATCTCAGACATTAACGTACTGACAGTACTAAAGCTATGGCAGAACTCACCAAAATGTTATCGGGTTTGATGTCCGCGTGCATGATGTTGGTTTTCTTGAGCAAACTCAGGGCGATGAAGAGTTGATGGGCATAAGCCCTTACGGCCTTGATATTCAGGCCAACGTCCTTGCCAAATCGCTTCACAACGTCCCTGAGATTCATACTATTCCCAATCGTCAGGAACGAGTGAAAAAGGAAAAGCGGCTTCCACACGATAACGCACCTTAATGACTCAAAAACGAGGCAAAGATGCCCGCGGTGTTCAAACGTTCTTTCTAAGCGAACAATATGTTTTTTATCGTCTGGGTCCGCTTGCCTCAATTTGTTCAGAATCTGGACTTCTTTCATTCCAGCACGGTACCTGTAGGTGGGCCATCAGCACCGAAATGGTGAAAATTCGCGAGGAACGCGGACATTGATTCTTGGCTCCTGATGATTTTGAGAGCAACCTCTTTGCCGTTCTCGCTAGAGTCTTGGAGAACGCGGGCTCTAACGACATTTGCGAACATTCCCTTCCCGAGAGACGAGAAGACTTGGTAACGACCACCGTCTAACTGCTCACCAAGAATAACTTGATAGTAACCGTCTGCGTCTGAGGCGGAATCCAAGGTTGTGGTGATCAGTGCCGGAGCAGCCGGCTTCTGCAGGCGAAGATTGAGCATGGCCAAGGATGCAGCGGGAGACGAACCACATACAACGACTTTCTTGACTTTCTTGACCTTTTTCTTCTCCGAGGTCTCAATTGCAAACATGTCGTCGACATCCTCTTCCTCTTCCTCGACGTCGATGGCAATCGGTTCGTCGTTGTATGGGCGCATACGAGCATCATCCAAGCTAGGATCGTAATCAGCAGCAGAGATTTGTTCACCAGTCCCATCTTGTGCTTGCGCGTTCGTGCGTGCATTTCCTTCGTTTTCGTCCTTGGCTAGTTCGAACGCACCCGGCTCAGGTGCAGGCGACGCTGAGTCTCGTTTGCCTTGTGAAAAGAAAAGAAAAGAGAGGGTCCGTCAGATGAGACCCGTGGCAAAAGGAACCACCTACTCATAGACCCATTTTGTATTCTCGGCACAAACTCTCCCGGCTCGACGGGAGCGTCGACCGCACTGTGGGGCTGAGATGGCAGATCAGAAATGGATGAAACAGGCTGAGGCGGTTGGACCGCACTGCTTGGTGGTCCTGGGCTCGGACTGATGCTCTGCATGTTGCTCGCGATGCCAGCATATCTTACGAGGATAGCTTGTCTCCGAGCGCGCCGTGCAGCGCGGGAGGCTTCCTCGGAGGCTTCCACGTCCATCTCAAGCTCGAGCTCTGGTTCTAGTTTGGGCTTGGGCGGCGAAGGTCGCAATGGCTCCACCTGTAGTGGAGCCGTCTGCCTTCTGTCTGAAGGCGTTCTGGAGGGCAGTCTCGGCGGTTGAGGCGATATCCTTGACGAAAAGAAGAAGAAAAAGGAAAAGTGAACCAAACGAACACGACATGGCGAAATTCGTCCACTTACTCGCCTTCTTCCCTGTCCGAGTCAACTCTCTGCGGGGGATGTCCATTCGAGGCAGCGGTGGAGGGTCCGTCGGGAGTGGCAACAGGCGTACGGCGGCGCTCTTCGTCTCTTCGTCGATGCTCCCTTTCAGGACCGTCGTGGCGTTCCCGGTCGCTACTATGCTCGCGGGCCTTCCTTGAGTCCCGTTCTCGTTCCTTATCCCTGTCTCTCTCCCTGCCTTTGTCTCTTCTTCTGTCTCTGTCTTTCTCCCTGTCCCAAGAACGATGTTCGCGCCTGTCCCGACCATCCCTCTTTTCCTCGCGCCGGCTTCTCCCTTCTTCTCTGCCTCTCTGTCGCTTATGAAGAGGGACGTCTGCATGCGAACGAGTACGTCCGTCCTCGCCATGGTGGTGGTGTCCCTCCCAGGATCGCTTTGCGCCTGCGGATACGTTAGTCATGGTTGTTCGAGCGAATAATTTGGTTGACGGGGCACCGCACGATCGAGATCGAAAACGGGGAAACAAAGAGAAGGAAAATGGAACTGAAAAAAAGTTGGTGCTGAGGGCGGGATGGCGTCGTAGTCGCTCGTCGCGTTCTGAGAGGCAACTGACCCGAGGTTACCCTTTCAAGACATGGTCCGTGCGTTGCGCAGTATTCAGTATTCCTCCAAGAAAATAGGCTACAAAGTAGTAAGTAAGTAATTATTAGTGAATACTATCAGTTCTTATTGTTCCTTCCCTTCCCTTTCACTGATTTCGCTGCCCGACTCCCCACAGGAGGTGCATACGCCATCCTTTGTTCATCTTGGAAGCGATCTACCACCGCCCTCGCCTTCGTTCCCGGACTCGGAAACACTTGCGGCGCCTTGGTCACTTGGCTTACCGATCTGATTTCCTGTGGCGCCGCCATCGACCGAGTGACCCTACTAGGGGGACGATTCAAAAGCGTTCCGCTGGCCATTTGTTCGACCCGCACCGCATCGTCATCGTCCTCGTCTTGATCCTCAGTGGATTCCGATTCTCCCTCGCCAGCAATAAACTCTTGCTGGACACCACCCCGCACCAAAGTCTCGTGCGTCTCCACATCGTCAGAATCCGATGGTTCGCTGTCAATCTCGATCTCTTGGAATCGGGGCAAATCCGACATGGTGTCCTCGTCACTTTCATCGTCTTCCTCGTCGTGCTGGCTCATCTCGGTTTCGAGCAGTGCCTCCACCGACATCTCGTCATGCGTGGTAAGGCTGTTGGGCACTGAAAGCTGGCTGACGGTCCCCACGTCGTATTCCTCCTCTTCGACCTCCATGTCTTCTTCGATCAAAACAAGTACTTCCTTTGCCTTTTCTTTGCCTTTCCTCTTTTCCTTACTACTCTGATCTCCTTGCTGTCGCACAGGCTGAGAATCAGCTCCGAGGTGGGACTGGGGCTCGACTGAGCGTGATCGAGCTCGAGTATTCCGATACGGTGCGTCCGACACTGCTGTCCTCGCCTCCTTGGGCACAGACGGTCCCGGTCCCGGTTGCGCAGAAGCACCACGCATACGCGCGCGTTGCACGACAGTACGCTCCTGAGTCATGACCAACGTCCGCTGTGAACTCGGAGGGCTGGCCGCGACCACGTTCGCCGGTGTAGGAATCGGCACGAGATTCG
>JBBPOJ010000406.1:0-28180 GCA_038091395.1 Leccinum rimulosum
GCCGTACGACGCGCGTAGAGGAAGAAGAGCCTGCCCTGCGATGGTTATACTTGGGCAGTGGTGATGAATTACGATAGTACGCTGACCCATTTGATCCCGTGGACGGTGATTTGCCATGCCGAGGAATACCGCCAAGGGTAACGCTGTGTATAGACGACGGTCGTGAAGAGTAATCACCTCGCTCAGAGTTGGGCGTGTCCGCGCCAAAGGATCGGACGGAATGGATCTGATCAAGTGTATGTGATGGCTCAAGCACGAAGATCTGAGCGGAATTGCCGGACGACCTGCGAGAATTGACGCTGCTGGATCGACGAGATGAAACGGACTGTCGTTTGACACGCCGACCCCGCCCGCCCCCACTCGTGCGCCGCTTGACCGTGCTCTTACTGGAAGGGGGCATGGGTGGAGTAGCCATGGATCGAGTATACTGCAACCCGCGGGCACCACCCTGCGATAGCGGCGGCGGCGTCTCCTTGCGTTTCCCCTTCCTATCCTCGTGAAACCAGAGGCGAAACGCAGACAATAAACTTGCGCGATTTCGGCTGGGAGCGATAACCCTTCCGCCATTGTCGGAGAAATTCGGAAGCGAATTCAACGTATCACCCGGAGAATTAGTAGGAGTCGGCGCATATGCACCGGGGGGTGAGGTCCGGCCACCTGCAATCACCCAAGGCGACCCGGGTATAGCAGGCGGATCAGTGGGAGGCGAGGAGGAGGATGGCATCACGTCCTTTGCCTTCACGGGTGGTGACTTGGTCAATTTAGACGAGCTGGCACTTCCATGCGAGCTACGGGGATCATCCCCAACCTGCGTCTTATCATTCTCGCGTGATTTCTCCTTGTCTCGATGAACTTCGCGTTGGTCTTTGACCACTTCCGCCGACTTCTTGCGAACGAGTCCGGCCGCTTCGAGGGCTGTTGTCGCTCGTTGCATGATGCTCACACTTCCAGAGCGAGCCTTTGCTTCTCTCTTCAACTTGAGTCCATCTTTATCCTTGCTCTCTATCCCCTTGTAGCTCCCGCTGGGCGTAGATGGACTCGAGCGCACAGAAGACTCGTTTGTGGTTGGTGAGGGAGACAGGAATGGCGACTTTGCGCGGGGTGGAGTAGCCGGACGCGCAGCTGAAGGAACCGTCGGAGTGGGTGGTACAAGGGCGAACGCCGGAGGGACTGACACGGGAGAGGAATCGTCGGATTGTACAGCAATGCTACGTTTGGTTTTTTTCCGAGTCCCGGAGGATCCTTCCTTCTCTTTCCGTCGCTTGGATCCCGAGGCTTCGTCAACTTGTTCGAGAGCAGGGTCTGGAGAAGTAGCTCGAACTTCGTGGATAATCCGTTTCTCATGTTTACGCATCAACATCCACCACAGCGCCCCTGCTGAGTCACATGCATCACATATGACTGAATGCACTATCTGAGCGGTGTCAAAGCCCATGGCACTCATGGTGTTCAGTAACTCGCGCTCGGCAGGCGTCGAAAAGATGATAGGAGCAGGCGTGCTAAGAAGACTCGCAAAGTCCTGTGGAGGAAGAGCTGCAAGGGGTATTTCACGTGCCGGGGAGCCATTCCCATCGGAAAGTGTCGACGACACAGAACGGCGTTTCGTGCGAGCAGGTGTGCGAGTTGGGTGCGGTGGAATCCGGGTAGGGTTCGAGGGGGTGATGGATCGCGCCGTCTCTATGCTATTCTTGTTCCTCTCCTCCTCGACATTCTGCTGCACGCTTGTGTCTGTGGACCTATCGTCACCTTTGGTGATAGTACTCTGGCTTGGGTAGGAATGGATTTGCACTGGAACGGACTCGGAAGAATCCTGGAATGGGTCAGAAGTATCGTTGGGAGTTGTAGGTGCGGATGGTAAAAGTTCGGAAATGGCAGAGAGGAAAGTCCTTTCGGAGGTGATAGAAGTAGCGGATGTAGCTTGATCTGCCTCATGATTTCCAGCGTCGCTTGCACTGGGCTTCACGCTCAACGGGAAGGCAGTGCGAGCGGGTGACGGGGACGATAGGCCGTTTTCGAGGGTCGTAACAATAGAAACAGGAGCATTACGCGGGGTGAACCAAGGGGATGCCAGAATTTGAGGGATTGTCAAGCGTTTCGACGGATCAGTCTGTAAGATATCCCGGAGGAGGTCACGAGCATCTGAGAGCAGTATAAGAGCCAGTGGTCCAAACAGTAGCAAAAGTATCGAACCTCTGGATAACCATTCTGGATCTTCAAACTCGCCCTTTATAACCTTTTGTTTCATTGTAGCTTCGTCGTCGTCATCGAATGGAAGAGTGCCGGTCAAAAGGCAATAAAGAATTACACCAATGGACCAGATGTCCACCTCTGCAAAAAATAATATCAAACGAGTTGTACGAATACAGACGGACCACCACTCACCTGGACCAAGGTATCTCTTGCCTTGCAGGACCTCTGGAGCAGCATACCCGGTTGTACCGCAAAAGGTCTCCATGTATACGCCTCTTTCGTATTCGCGAGTGAATCCGAAATCACCGAGTTTGACGCGACATCGTTCGTCGAGCAAGACATTCTCGAGCTTGAGATCGCGGTGGACGATGCCCTTGTCATGGAGGTAGGCGACGGCGAGACACAATTGGCCAAAGATGATTCTCGTTTCTTCCTCGGAGAGACGGCCCTTTTCGGCGAGGTAATCAAAGAGCTCTCCTCCGGAACAAAGCTCTGTTACGATCCATATGTATGATTCGGTAGCGATGACTTCATACATTTGGGTAACGTGGGGGTGGTGTAGCTGGCGGTGGTGATGTATTTCGCGGGTAAGGACGGCAGACATGGCCTTTGGGATCTGCTTTATTGCGACGCGGGTGGAAGTGAGACGGTGAGTGCCCATGCGGACTTTTCCAAATGCACCTGAGAGAGATCTTATCAGAGATGCCTGTGGTAGGGTTAAGAAGACTTGCCTTCGCCGATGACTTTTCCGAGGGTGTAATTACCTATTACCCGAATCTTTTGGGAAGCAAGTTCCTTCCCTAGTTCATTATAGGCATTAGCCAGCTGAGCTTTCTGGTTTTGAGATACAGAAGTAGAATGTCTGTGACCGTGGATGGACATTAAAGTATAAAGGAGGGGCACGGGCACGAGAGCCACAAAATAGAAGTGGTTGAGGTCAAGAACAGGCGTGGGAACAACAACAAATCGAATTTCACTACACTAAACAGTCCAGGAAATTAAAGGAAGGCCCGCTCGTTCCATAGATACAACCACAACAAGAATAATAACAGCACTACTTGTGCGTCGTTTTGACTATGGTGACAACAATGATGATGATAATAACAGCCACGGCCACACTTATAATGATACGCATCTGTAGACCGGTCAGCACTCTTGTCTTTAACGAAAAGACGAGCCCACCTTCATATCCTTCCACCTGGTGCCACCGCAAGTGAGACGGGGGTACTGTACATTAGAATAGAAAAAGCTCACCACATATTCTAGAGGAGGCGGGGGTCAGAATTAATGCTTTGCGAGAGAAACAAAGGCACACTCACCTTGCGCACCCTGTTTGCTCCGCGACGGAAGCCCTGGGCCGAGACGGCCAAGTTGTCTGTCAGAAAATATTGTTGTCACGATTCTCCAGACGTCCCAATGACAAAGAGGGCAGACCTGTCTTGTCCTGCAGCGAATCTAGCCGCTCGCCCCGCTCGGCGACTTTGGTGATGTTCTCCCTCATGATGCCAACGGTGTCGTCAATTTGTTGTTGAATGGCTGCGGTTTTGGGGTTGCCCTGAGATCCCGAAGGGTTCGAGGAAGAGCCATTGCGGGGGAGGTAGGGGTCGTAAGGTTCAGACCTAGGGTTTTGAAAGTTTGGCAAGAGATAGCAGAGGAATGAGCAGAGACACGAACATGAGAGCGCTACTTGATTTGAGGAGTACTTAAAAGACAGTCTGAGCTGCGAGCAACACAGCCCGTGAGACGTCGGTGAGCCCCCAGGCAACAAGTCACATTCACCCCCGTGACATGTCACATCGTATGTAATCGTGATCGTCATTTCGCTAAGTAAATTACCCGTTGTTGATTCACAGGGTATCCGTTTTGCCACTAGTGTGTTGATCGACGAGCCCTCTGTTGAGCTTGATCACCCCCACAAAAAGTATAACAAGCTACGATTCCCTAACCCTATCTCCGTGAGGGATCTTCTTAGGTGTGTTCATATTCGAGTGAGGTTTTTGCGACGAGTTCATATCATAGCATATTCCCACCTTGTAACCATGGTGGTGTGTATGGTTCACCTTTCTGATACCTGACATGTTCGAAAGGTACGAATCCGGAGGGCCATCTTGATGCCATGGTCTCAAGTCGGATCTTCGCGTCATTGATATTGTGGTAAGTTAACGGATTATTTACCCCTGATGAGAGCGCGCAGCCACCTTTATCGAGAGCTGCCGTATCACAAGCTCGCAACTTCTGTCCCTACAATATAATCACAACGATCGCATCCCGGATCCCAGGACTTCAAAAACTAATTAACCTAATATGTCCAAGTCCAATCGAACCCCGAAGGAACGACGAATATGAGCTGCTGGTGGGAAGGCGTCGATCAAAGGTTCCTCGAAAACGTAAGTTACATCCCTAGGGTGGATGCTCGAAATACAGATCAATCGACACGATCGTCGAGACATTCAGGATTACTGACAGGGGCAATAGTTGCGCTGACAGTGTGATGACTTACCAAAGCTTTGGTTAGATTTTCACGCCGCGTTATGCAAGTTCGTGGGGTCGGGTGAACAGCCTTGAAATTCAGAAACTCCCCTCGTGTTTTGGTTGTTGCGATCTTCTCGTGGATTTAGTTCGCCTACTATCCTTCATTTAGCGGGATTACGAAAAGCATACATGACCTTTGATGGAATGTACGTCCGACCAACAATGGGCGCGCAACGCCAAGACGGCGAGTAGCCTAGAGCATGTTCGCACGGGTACGTGATAATGAATGTCACCTTTGTCTTGTAACATTTTCTCATCAGGGTTTATTCCTTGGAAACGCCACTGTCCACCCCTTTATAGGTGGCAAAGTACCATCATGGAATAGCGTCGGCGCTGTCAATCTCTTGGCCGAGCTAACCCGAAGTTACTCGTGCGATATAAAGATGCGGCATCCCACCTAGTGCCTTCCCTCGCTAATTCCCCTCAGACTATTACTTGGCCCATCATGGGCGGCTCTATCCAAAACTCGTTCTATATCGGGATCAACATAGAAAACATTCTATATGGTGAGTTCTCCAGGCGCGTCCTGCGCGTTTCTTACCTCATTCATGCAGGCATCCAATTGGCCCTCTACTTCAAGACCGTCAGGATCTTGCTAACCCGGAATAAAGGCGCACGCAAGAGATCCGACCTGTTTTACGCAATCTTCAGCACCATCATGTTGTTCTGCGTCACCGTCTGGGTAGCCACCCAGGCCATGTTCGGCCAAGAAATGTGGATCCTACAAGCCAACTATCCAGGTGGTGGCGACGCGTACTGGAATGACCACATTTCGGTCTGGTACGTGGATTGGGGGACGACGTCGGTCATCGTCCTGCAGCTCATGACCGACGGCCTCATGGTAAGACAAACGCGAACGCGAACACAAGTATTTCCAACTCACCTCGGGTTGACTCCAGATTTACCGCTGTCGGGTCATATGGAGCAGTTATCGTGTGATCATTATACCCGCGATTTTATGGTTCAGTACCTTGGGTGAGTACACCCACGCTTTTCCGTCGCAATAACTTCATGCCATCGTCCACCCTTTCTAGTCCTGGGAATCCTCGTCGATTGGACCTCCAGTTCTCCGGGGGGTAACTTCTTCGCCGGCCTCTCTGCTGAACTCGGTCTCGCGTATTACACCGTGTCGGTCTTTCTGAACGCCACCCTGACGTGCATGATATGCTATTACATGCTGCGACACGGTAGGCGGATACAAGCAGGCCTCGGGCGCGAACACGCGTCGTCGTACTATGCCATCGTCACGCTCATCGTCGAGTCGGTCGTTCCCTACACACTCTCCGGCATCGCCTTTTTGGTCTCGTTGGGGATCAACAGCCCAGTTTCGGTCGCGCTCTCGTGCGTATATATGTTGATGATGGTGCGTGACCGGTGATCTCCGATACCGCAGTTCTGGCTGAGCATGACGCATCCTTTTTTCCCTTATCGCAGTGCATATCGCCCCAGATGTTGATCCTCCGCGTGTTGATGGGGAGAGCTTGGGACAAGGAAACGTGTCAGTCGTCGAGCCCCACCACGCTCGCGTTCGGTCCTGGGGCCACTGGCATGTCTAGGTCGCAATGGTTTGATGGCGAGACTAGTACTGTAGGGCCCGGGCCGCCCATGTATACGCATCCGATGTCAAAGGCGTATCAACCGGCGCAACGCGATTGCAAGATACATATCTCCGAGTCGTCAGTGTAGAGGATACCGCGACAGCGTAGTGCGTATGGTGAAATAAGCACGATCGGCGTGCAAGTAGAGGTCCACCTCGATTCACGATCGTTGATTCGACCCGTGACACTAGATAACTCTGTATAACCTGTACTGTGTACATCAATCATCGAAGAGCGACTAAGTTATACAATGTATTGTATGCACGTACTACTTCGTAAAGTAATGACCGAGGAAGACAAGACAAGTCCTCGCTCCGCGGGAAAAGGGCCGAGCACCGTCATCTATGCAAGGTTGACAGCCTGGACTATCGGTGACCCTAGGTAAATAAACTACAGATGAGGATAAGCTATGTGACTTGCAACTCGCCGGTACCTTAATCTCCGCTGGTCCCTGACAAGTCCTTTGGATTGCGGCCCGTGGTGGAGCGATGACTGAATAAAGTGTCAAATTTGAATATGCAGACATAGTACAAGATCCTAGGCACAGAAACGTTGAGATCCAGAACTTAATCAAGTAATGCTCTCCACCAGCTGGGTACCGTATCTCGATCAAGAAACGAAAATACTCGCCTGTTCTCGACGGCTGCGGCTGCGGCCCTTCCAACATCCCACCAAACCCATCACCCTGTAGAGAGACTTCTCACTAGTAGCGTCACTTTCGGTGGTTGACAGGGCCAGTGAGACCGCCTGGGTAAGACAGGACTCTGATGCCGTACAAAGCACTATTAGTGCTATTAGGCTATCGGAGTATGTACCCTGCATCGTTGCCATGATTTCGCACGCTCTCCATCATTGTGGACCAACATGAAGTCGAATATATACGAGGGGCGGAGGACTTGGCGCCACCCTGAAGATATCCATAAATTCGGTGGGCCATCAGGGTGTCGCAGAATTCTGATCGAAGGTCTAGAGCGCCGAGTGTCTCAGTGAGCACCATTACATGAACCTCCTGGTTCATTTGTGAGGCGGGTTCCTGGCTGATGTACGGGATCGTCTTCTTGAGCGTGACGCCAAAGCCCCTGGGATACGCATACTAGCGTGCGCTTGTCGATCCCTGAGCGTGGTGGAGAAATGATGACGAGTCTTTGTGGTTTCCAGAGCTCCAGTGACAGTATTCTAAAAAAAGATTCAGTCTGATCCTTATGGTTTAAATTCATTACGAGAAAACTCCACGGGGCCATCCCATTGAGTCGCAAAACACCCTCGTTGAACCGTAATCGACTCAGATCACAGATAATGAGGTCCCTAGGATCAGTGCCTTGGTTTGTCTGAACTGTCAATGACCCTCGGGTACAATTTCCAATGTGAGTGAGAGGGAAAGGGGTACGGGGAAACCTATGCTCAGGACTTTGCCCGAGCATCTTCCCTGTGTGGGTGAATACAAGATTAATACGATGGATAAACTGACCTAGTGCTAACTTTCCGCCAAGCCAATAAAAAGACAATCACGCCTGTCGAACTTTTGAGTTCAGTCTGCGAACTTGGAACAGCCTGACTGAGTTTGCAGAGAAAAGCATGTTTGAGTTGGTCCCTCGATCCTAACGCATCTCAGAATGGGTTTCCATTCTAGCTCACTGTCGTACGGACAATGACAAGGGGAGCTACGATTAGAGGTGACTGAGAGAGCGTCGCGAAGGGCTTTCCGGTCCGGAACGGGAGAGGACACCTGCTGCGTGAGCGGGCGTATCGCCTCGCGGGTTGCGCTTTATAGCAGGTGCACTCGCGAGATGGGGGAAGCCGGGAGACACCGAGGTCAGAGCGCAGAGGGAGGATGCGACGAACTTCGGGCAAGAACGGGATCCTTGCGTCACTGTACCCGGATCAGTGGGTGCGGAGTGGAAACACCCACGAGTTTACCCTTGCAAAGCTCTGCACTGGTTCCAACGGAAACTTGCAGTCATTACTGGCGGTACGGGAATAAGGTCGACCGGAAGCATCGGAACTGCCATATTTGCCGACGGCATATTCCGAAGCTGAATTCCCCGCCACCTGGCAGCTCTCCTCGTCCAACGGCCCCACAGAACCTCAAAGACCCGGCAAATCCGTCAAGGTAAGCTCACATTCACGCTCGTACGACCCCCAGCACGCACCCGTCGCTGTCCCGGACCCTCTCAGTTGAAAATTTCGTCGTTGAATGGCTGGATGAGGCGATGGGTCGCCGGATGGGACCGATCTCTTGATCTTGAATTGTTTCGCTGACTGCCTTGTGCTTGTCTCACTCGTTATCCGTGTAGATGGTACGTGCTACTTTGATGACCGTATGCCCGCGCCGACCCTCTTTGCGGAGAACAGAAGCTCGAAATCGACTCTTTCTCGGGCTACCGCATCTACCCTTCAAAGGGTAAACTTTTCGTTCGCGGAGACTCCAAGGCACGTGTTCTTTTCTCTCCTCGCTTGTTTTCTTATCTAGACCCCCCTTAGATCTTCCGCTTCTCCAGCTCCAAGAACTCTTCCCTCTTCCTCCAACGCAAAAACCCTCGCAAGATCTCTTGGACACAGGTGTACCGTCGCATGCACAAAAAGGGTATTACTGAGGAAGTCGCTAAGAAGCGCTCACGCCGAACCGTCAAGCACCAGCGTGGCATCGTCGGCGCCGACCTGGCCACCATCGCTGCCAGGCGTAACCAGACCGCCGCCATCCGTACACAAGCACGGATGGTTGCTATCCAGAAAGCCAAGACCGAAAAGAAGGAAAAGGAATCAAAGAAGGCAAAGGTGCGCACCAGTCTCTCGTTCCTTCTCTGGTACTCATTGTCTTTAGCCTACCCGTGCACCCGTCAGCACCGCACCCAAGGTCTCGAAGCAGCAGATGAAGGGTGGCAAAGGCGGGCGATGAGCGAACTCGCTTGGGTGTATTTCACTCGTGTATACACATACGATGAGATCTCGATGCTCACGTGTTCCACTACCACACTCGATTGGAACCCGGTGAAAATCAACACACTTTTTCGGCATGTCTATGATATGACAGAAATGACTTATGAGCTATACAAAACGTCCAGCGTATATGGGGTAAAAAACGGGGAATCACAGTCTGGGTGCGTGAGCGCGTTCGGGGGCATACTTTGCCTAGGAAACGGTATCAGCATCAAGAACGGCGAGGTCGACGATGCTCACCATCTCGTTCTCCTTCTTTTTATAGCCACACTTTTCATAGAAAGCTGTGTGAAAAGAAGATATCAGCACACAAAGTTCTAAAAACAGAGAGAGAGAGAAAGCTCACGTATATTATCATCGCTGCAGTTCAAGATCGTCTTGTAACACCCGCTCTGCTCGCTAATGTGCGTGAGCGCCTGGATGATGCGCAACCCCAGTTTCTTGCCCTGCTGGCTCTTGTCGACCGCGATGTCCTCGATATGACCGACGCTTCCGAATCCGCGGATGAACTTGCGCTCGATAAAGACGCAGCCGACGGCGACGATACGGTCGCGGGCGTCATCGACGATCACGAGGGTGTAGTATGTCCGCGGGGCGGCGCGCATCGCGTGGAACTGGTTCTGCCAAGCGGACTCGCCGAGGTCCTCGACGGCGGTGAGCACGGTGAGGACGTCGAGGTGGCCGCGCTTGTAGTCCGTCGAGGCGAGGGGGCGGATCTGTGGACGAGGTCAGTTATTCGGTTCGATATTGAACACGTTGCTAACGACTGCACGTACGGTTAGCCCTTTGGGCAGCTGCTGAGCGATCTCTTGCGAGATGAGTTCTGCAGGGAACGAAAGGTCACCGAGGGTATTGGATTCAGCGGACTGCATTGTAAGTGAACAAGAACGTATGTGTACACATTTACATTTGACTTGACTTTATATTACAGACACACAGCCACTATACTAGGCAGTGCTCTTGAACCTGGACGTGATCTCCTCATCAAGCGGTTTCCCGCTCCCCTTCTTGCGTTTCCAGATCGATAGCGTACCCCCATTCCGCACCAAACTCAGCGGTACGCCCTCCCCCTGCTCGCGTACCACCTGTAAGATATCCTTGAGCAAGTTCTTCAGCTTCCCGAGCGACCCTTGCATCGAATCCGCATGCTCCTTCATCTCCTCCCCCGTAAGTGAGATCTTTTCAACCGGCTCAAACACCCCCGAGGTGTGCCTCGCCATGTAGAGCCACGCTGTCTGCGACAGATACAACTGCGGATAAATGTCTCTCCAGTTCGGTTCCCGATACGTGGACCTCGTTTTTATTTCGATCAGGTCGGACTGCGGTACGAGCGCAAGGGATGGGCCGAGCCGGACCTTGAATCCACTGGCAGTAGAAGACGGCTTGGACGGCTTGGACAGCTTCGTCACTGTGTCCCCCGCCGCATTGTTCCCAATGCTCAGCGACGCAAACGAGGCCAGAACGTCGTCTTCGGCGTCATCGCCATTCTCCTTCCTCTCTACCTTCTCCTTCCTCTCTACGCACGCGTCCGCAGTGAAACTCAGCAAGATATTCAAACTCCCGAATTTCTACACACAGTCGTCAATCACCAGAGAAAGAGAGCTCCAGACCACACACACGAACTCACATAAGTAACAATGCGCTTATGATCCAGCATCCTCTCACACCCCTCCGGAATCCGCGTAGTCGCCTTGAGATACTCGTTCCCATACCCCGTATTCTGCCCAGCAAGCGCCGCAGCCTCCTCCCGCCGCGTAAACAAACACGTCTTGCCCACCAGATCAACATCGATCCTGAAATCATCCTCGGTCTTCACCCCGTCCACGTACCGCAACAGTTTCCGCAGTCCGTTGCGGTCCGTGCACAGATCAAGGTCGCGGTAGCGAAAGTCCTTCCCGTGCAACGCATCGATCGCAGCAAAGAGGGGCAGGAGCGGTGAGCGCTCGTTGCCCATCTTGGATGCGTCGTGATGGATCTGCTGCACCCCAGAGTCGAGCGGGACTTGTTTGACGGGTGGACGCTCATCTGCCCAGATCCACGGAGAGCCTGGACAGAACCCCAATCGTAAATCAGGGAGCGATGAGCGCACGCGGGGGGAAGCTTACCTGGGACGACCATGGTAGGAACCGGCGCATCAATCCACGAATAAGACGCGATGGGCTTGATGTGGCGCAGTCGAACGAGGTCCGAGGTATACCCCGTCGCATCGACAGACAGCGTCGACACACATTCCTCGAGGTCCTTGAATATGAACGCTGCGCTCGGACAAGTGCGCATCGCACGGCCCCGATTGCTTGCAGGCTTACCCCCTCGTGAGCGCCATCCTGGGTTTCGCGTATAAGCCGCCATCGTGATGCAGATGGGAGTCGTGTTGAAGGCGTTATCGATGCCTTTTTATAGGATTTTACAAGCTGCACAGGAAGTACTACTGCAAGTACCCCTTTTAGCACAGCGCAGATCATTGTAAACGCAATAAAGTTATGGCAGTACTTTCCTTGTCCGAATACAGAAGAAACGGGGAACTGCAGAAGATTCGATGATAAGATAATGTAATAAGACCCCACGTACACCCTCGCCTGCGAGTAAAAAAACTACAACGCACTCCAAATCGGACGGCGCAATCAACGAAAATAAAAGGGGAGAATCGGAGAAAAAAAAGGTCACTCTTCCACCGTCGGTGGCATCCCTTGAAATGCCGCTCCTCCACCGACACCCCTCAACCCGTCAATGCTCGGCCGCGGACGGAAACTCTCTCGCTTGATCCGACCACCCCCGTTCGTATTTCCACTCGCCGCCCGTGGTAGACTCGACCCCATTGAACTCGCACCATACGATCTCGGCGCGCTGGCCACACGATGAGCGCCCACGTTGGTGTTCGAAGCAGCCCGCGACGTCGAACGTTGTGTCGTCGACGGCACCCGGCCCCATCCTAGCGATGCATATCCGTCTGCATGCTTCGACCGCGTCGTGACGTACGACATCGTTGAAGCTCCCTGGACAGGACAGCTCGGTGTCCGGCCCTTTGCTGGCGATGAGCTCCGCACAGGCTTGGCACGACCATCTGCAAGCTTTTGTCGCTTGGCCGCCGTCGTCTGCGACATCGCCGTTCCCGGTCTCACCGCTGGCGTTACAGCGCCGGGAGGTGGGTTGTGCTTTTTCCCCGGGACGTAGCCAGCTTTGTTGGTGTTACCAGTCGTTGGTTCTAGACTCCGGCTACGAGTCAGGGGATCAGTAGGTTTGCTCGCATTGAGTGCTTGTATAGAGTATTGCGATGTGACTGTCTTCTTCTTGTTTTCTTGTTCGTTCGCGGATATCTTCTCCATCAGAATCTGGAGCATACTCTCCCCATGCACCAGAAAGGGGCGACCATTGGCCTGCTCCCATGCGGGAAGAGACGTAAAGAGTTGTTGTTCCAGCTGCACCGACAAGTGATTAGACAGGGAACGAATCATCGTGGAAGTTCACAACGAACCTTTGGTCTCTCCTTGCCTACCCGCTTCCTCATCTTCTCTTCTCTCAATAATCGGCCTGGATCTCGGCCGCCACCTCGACCGAGGAGTCGCGTTTGGTCTCCAGCGGCACGCTCCAACTCCTTCTGCTCTTCACATATGTCCAAGTATTTCTTGATAGACGTCAATATAGGCGTCTTGAGTCTGACCTCTGCTTTGAGCCGCGCAATTTCGTGCTCGTGTTGACTCAGCAAATCTTCAGTGTGTTCATCTGTTCAGGGAGGGTTAACATTATCACGGAGCAGAGTATTCTGACAAGACTTACCATCCATGAAAGCCGCAAAGTCTGCACGCTCGTCTTCTCCCATCATCAATTCATTCCACAGCGACTCAATCTCCGAGCGGGCGTTCCCAATGAACTCTCCCATGCTCTCTCTCTTCAAGTCGATCATGCGCTCCAGCTCTTCCTCGTATGATTGAATAACCTGGGGGTTCGTCCCCCGATTCGCCTGAAAACCGCATGCGTCAACAAATACCGAGACCCGGGTCGGACAACTCACTTCGACGAATGCATCCATTGCCGTATCGGCCACGCCCATTCTTCTCCAAAGCGATTCCAACTGATCATACATGTCTTGAATATGCGCCTCTCTCCGCTTCTTGAGTTCCGCCAGCTCGTGACAACGTTGTTCTGCGTACAGCATCATCTTCTGGGTCGGTTCGATTGCAAGCGAACCGAGAAGGGTTGCCGGGACCGGATCCGGCGTCGGCGAAGCTTCTAAAAGCTGTACGAAAAGAGAAAATGCATGGTGGAATTCCCGCACAGGATCTGTGCTAGACTCGGATGGTGATGTAGGGTTCGGGGAATTTGAGCGGAAGAGAAGTTTGGCGTCGGATCTACCCTGACATGAAGGTGTGGGTGTGCCGGTCGATTCAAGAAAAGGATCAACGCTTTGTGCTCGTTGGTTGCTGGATGAAGACGAACGTGGGAGTGGATATGAGGGTACTGCAAGTGTTGAAGAGGAAGCGACGGGAATAGCTGACGGGTCATCAATCTCTGGTGGTTCCATATCAAGTTCTGAATATAACCAATCAATCTGGAGGAACACATCCCCCAACATAGCAAGGCGTTTCGTCTAGATAAAATGTTTCAGTAACTAGGTCGTCAGGTCCAACATGACAGGATGGTGGCCGCTATTGGATCACAGAGACACCCGCCAGCAATTGAGAACTCCAGTGCATACTACACGAGTACCCTTATTGCATCAACATGTGACCACCGATCATCGGTGCATAGCGAACCCCAACACGTAGAAACCAGAACCCAAACATATGCAGACAGACTCACCATCTCGCCCTTCCCTCGTACAAGCTCCTTCTCCAACTTAGAAAAACGCTCCGGCATGACGTCCGCGAGCGCATTCGGATCTTTGGCATCCTCTTCGGCCGCAACGGTCGGCCGTAGGATATCCACCGCGAAATAATTCGATCCCAAACTCCGTGCGAGCGAGCTCAGTCGATTCTTCAACGTCGTCAGCTGTTCCAACTTGGTGTGATAAACCTGTCCATCCCAGAAAGTCCGATCGTCAGCCTTGTCTACCCAAGGAAAGATATCGAGTCGATCAACGAGCGTACGTACCTGTCTTAGTCGTTCTTGATGTTCGAGCGCCCGTTCATGCCGCCGGGGGAGCACCGTCTCCGCCCGGATCTCGGCGAGCGATCCCGCGACTTTGGCGTGCGTGCCCAGCGCGCGGGCATACCGCACACACCCGTTCTCCACAGCTTTACATTTTTCTTCCCACTCCTCTACCTGTTGTCTGCGGATGTCGATCTGCGACTCGACGGCGCGGGTGAGGTGATGCTGGAGTGCTTGTAGTTCGTCTTCGAGGGCGGTGGCAGGGAGACCGAGGCGGGCGTGAAATTGGGGTAGGAGTTGCGTTTGTGTGTTGAGGTGAGTGTGTAATGTCGAGAGCAGCGTGCTCAGCGCGAGCGACGATGAGGAGGCCATGGATGCTCGTGCCAAATCGCGTCGCCATTTTCGTGTGGTTGCAACCAAAACCGCGTTTGAGCATGTCACGTGATCGTTGTTATATCACCTGACCACACTGCCACACTACTTCAGTACGACGCCCCTGATCTACGGGACATAATATTAAGAGTAAATCCGGGAAAATGCGAAGGCGTAGTTGTGGAAGACGGTATAGTACTCGACGGCCTCCAACTGGATCGCTTTTCTGTGCAGTGTGCGCAGCAAACGTGGTAGTGGACACCCAATGGTAGAATAACATGATTTGAGAGACTCAAAGTCGTACCGACTCATACGTACAAGGTTGGCGTGTCAACACGTCGATTGGCCAGGAAATCGCCTATAACAAAGAGTGTGGATAGGAGAGTGTCGCCAACGACGTACGGGGAAGATATGGTAGTATCGACTCTATCGAGGGTACTCGCTCGTCAGGGACCTCACCATTGTCTTACGACAAGGAGGCATTTAACGAAGATTATGGGAAGAGCGGAAACCTGTAAATTCTTCAAGTGTGATGTAACGGGAAAAGGTAGTATACTTTCAAAGCACGCAAGGTACTTAGAAACGATTGTAACGATAACCGTGACGATAACCTGCGATACGGTACTATAGCGTCGTTAGCAGCGACGCGTGTAAGGGCGGATCAAATTTCGAACCTCAGGCTGCAAAGCAGTAAGGCCATTGATATGGACATTCTCTCGGTCGTAAACCTAGATTGATTTAGCAGGAATGACGAACTTTTCTTAGCGATGCAATGCGAGCTTACCGGGTTCCTTGACCCGTTACCGCTTCCTTCGTCCTCGATATCTTGTGCCATTTTCTTCCCTTTTGCATGCTCCAACTTCTAAGTAATATTAATAAGGAAACATATATCCAAGTAGCGCGTATCACAAAGGAAAAAATAGAATACCACCTACGATACTTACCTTGAATGCGATACCATCATCTCCATCGGAGTCTGTATCCCAAGTTGATCGGAATATGGAGTCTAGCCTGTCTAGGTCAGGGAACGACTGTCGCCGATTGGAGCCCAATTCATCGTCGAGCTTCCTTTTCTTAGCTCGAGGGGTTTCTTCCATCCGGTTGCGGATAGCTGTTGGATGGGCATCATCACCTTTAACCGATTCATCCTGGTTAGTGAGACAGAACGAACGAGAGGGATGAATAGCAGCCTTTCCAGCGTTATGACGCGGGCGATCTGCAATGTATTGTTCCCATCGGGTGAACCCTCGTCAAAGCCTGAGTGATGCGTGTGATGTCTGACCTGACAACCTGTACAATTCGGACCCATAACTCGGAGTTCTCTTTCTCTTCTTTTGAGTCTCGGTTACACGAGCGGCGATTTTTGTATCATTGTTGGACTGCTTGCTATGCGCAACACCAGGAGTCTTCTTTGTTTTCATCGAGTTCTTCTTCTCCGTTTTGGTGAGGTTCCGCACTGTCGGAGTGATATCTATAGCTTTATCAGCGATTTTGTTAATCTTTGTGTCTCCTCACCCGTCTTCTTGTCCGTCTCCTCTTCCTCCGTGTCTGTGTCTGTGTCTGTGTCTGTGTCTGTGTCTGTGTCTGTGTCCGTGTCCGTGTCTGTGTCTGTGTCTGTGTCCGTGTCTATGTCTGAGTCCGAGTCCGTTTCCGTTTCCGTGTCCTCCATTTCCTCATCCGTGTCCTCGTCCATCTCTGCATCCGAATTGACTTCATCAGTCATACCACCTTTGGCTCGCTTGATTTCGTCCCATTTTAGTTCGATTATATGGGAAGGGAAAACTCCTAGTACCTTCTCAATTGTCTTGTGCACCTTTGACTTTGTAAAGCCGACACCATAGCATATATAATCCAATCAGTGTAATTATGAGAATGCATAATGATTAATGCTTACCTTGATTTCTTTGCTCAATTGCCGCTCTCTGGCAGATCGATTCCGTAAATATTGCGCCATTATAGCACGGGTTGCCCAACCATCCTCAAACCTCGTCAAGAACGGTGCTTCTATCTGCGCCTGCAGCATAATTAATTAATAGTGAGTGCATATATGCTCAAATTTGTATGACTTACCTTTACGATAACCTTCTCTACTAACAATCTGTCTTTCTGCTGGGATAGCGGACGGCTTGTATCAAGATGTCGTATTACAAGTTTGCGAATGACATCCTTAAACGTAAACTGAAGTTAGCGCTTGAGTACATAGACATGAATTCCTTACACATAACGCGTTGTATTTGGTACGGTGACCTGCAAGTCCCATGGAATCCATGATCGAGAAGCCATTAATGCGTCCCGGTCTCCCCGTTGGCTTGGGAATGATTTTCCGGATCTCATGTCGAGCCTTTCTCTTCCGTTTCATCTTTGCACGCTCTTTGCCTGGGGCAAATGTACGATCATAGTAGTAACAATTTGAAGTCGTTAAGAACAGCACTTACGACGGATTGAGTCTATTTCTCTACGAAGTTCATCCATAGCTTGAACTATTTTTTCCAGCATAGACGGTTCCTTGATCTTTGATTTCGCCATGCCAGGAGGGTAGCGTAACTAAGATAGATCTGTCAACGACGCGCGCCGCAATGATTATGTGTCACGTGAGTCACGTGCGGCAAGTGGCGCACAAACAAAGTGATGATGCTCAGCCCGTTTCAATCATTGACTTGATGCAGCCCGCGATTAGCACTATATAATGTTCACGACCATATATCATAGTATGTGTCATTTTGTACTGAGGCTCAATTCTCATCGGAACTACAGTCGACTCCCTCATAGAGTCATAACCCATACCTGTCAGGACAGCTCAAAAGGTATGGGTTCTGAGGGAGTATGGGTTATCCCTGGTATGGGTTATGAGGGAGTCGAACTGTAGTGTGTTTGTCCCTACAACTTATTGAGCTTCGAACGAGGTTGGTGTTCTCCTACTATTAATATTGGCTCATTGTGGGCCACACAATAGAATTTAGTAAGTACGTCACCATCCCAGTGTTCAAATCACTCATTCCAGGACTCGCTATGGGCTTTCTGTACACACTAGAAACTTCAAGGTAGTGATGCTGGAGTACGGCAAGGCTGTGATGGCCCTTGGGTACATTGTACCTGGATGACTGCACAGCACGCTCGAAAAACTACTGGCGCCGGAGCAATCACTGACAGTGTATATATGCGCTCTGGTACCTGAGGCCTGGTACCTCGCTCAATTTTGTTTGTAAACCTCACTACTTTCCCGCCAGATTTCACCCCTGCGCACTTCTCCTTCCAGTACTTTCTAAGCATGGTTTCGCTCGCGCTTCTCCTCAATCTAGCCCTCAGTCGCAGTTACCTCATATGTAGTACCCGGAAGCGAGGTGAACCGTCGAAAACCTATCCGAGTTGAGCGTTGGGGGTTGGGAGAAGTCGAGCGTATGCTGATTACTCGTAAGTTCTCTGCCGTGATATAAAGCGTTCTTTGATATCAGCACTAGACATCCGTGCTGCCAATGTCATTTCCAGACTGAGGCGTATTCCTATCGGTTTCTATGTCTTGGTCGAAAGCGAAAAGCGTCGTAGTGGACGTCGAACAAGCTAACGTGCGTTATCCGAGATGAGATCTAATGAGAAGAGGAGAGGAGATTGTGTTGTGAGTCATCATTATTTTGGTGTTCCCGCTATTTGCCTCATTTCACGTGAAAGACCCTCTGATCTGTTGTCGAGGATATCCTTTGCAGTGTTTGCGTCATTCGAGTTGGGTCTAACGCTGGGGGGAGAGATGCTGTTCCAGGGAGGTATCGCTTGGCGAGTTGCTTGAGCGCAACGGACAACTCGAATGTCAGTGGCACTGATAACGAGTCCTTTATCTCCATCACTTCACATACTTCATTATCAGATCTAGGGAATCAGACGACGGGGAGACTCATTCTTTTAAGTTCATCTTTGGACATCAATATCGAATGTCGGTCTCGTCTTGAATGTCAATCCGCAATGGCGAACGGAGATTCACATAAACTCGATGCTGCGGTCGATTTGTCTCGGAGCGTCCTTGATCTTCGCCTCGTAATCATCCAGATCATCCATTCGAGCTACTCGATCTCGGAATAGCTCTTCTAGCTCGCTTTCAAAAGGGAGGCACCGGAGAAGACGAGGAAGGGGTAGGGATATCATCCTCCTAAAGTGTTAGACGAATGGCTACGCATACCACGCATCGAAGACGATGACGGAGATGAAAAAATTGAAAGGCCAGTGGATGCTATCTTGCAATAGATATCATTCCGTACTCTAGCAACTATAATCTGCTCGATCACCTCGGACACGGAATCCTATACCCTGACGACTTGCACAAGTCGAAATCGACGAAGCAAGCGATGTGGTTATTATCAGAGACGGTGATAAAGACAATAGCTAATCTGCAAATTGTTCTCACGAGCTCACCGAAAACATATTAGGATTTGGATCAGGCAGTGTTGATGGCTGGGGAAGCCGTGAGGCTCTCACCCGATGGTCAACCATTGGACAAGGCCGGATGGCTAAGCAGAAACTCGTTGCTGACCCGCTACGAGTACTTGGATGGCTGAACGTTCTTGGCGACTCGTTATCGGACCTGGAGGGGTCAATATCAATGCATGAGGATGTATTGCGACTAGCCTCTGGCGGTCATCCAGATAAATCCAAATCTCTGAACAACCTTGAAGGGATCAGTGGGTTACCCAGCGGTTTCCCGCCTGCGAAAGCTCTCGTCAGAGGGGGCTGCCCCGACCGCTGTCCATTCGCCTGCACTTTTGCGGAAATTTGTGTCGCCATGCAGTCTCCACGTTGGCACCATGCCAACGCGGGATCGCTCTCCGCCATCCGTACAACAGGATGAAACGACGCGACAGATTGATTACTAAGTAACAGACGCCGATCCACCATAGAAGGTTGGTGAAATTGTTCTAACATCTCGGTATAATCGGCAACCATCGGTCTGTCAGGTGCACGCTCGGTGAGGGGGTGATCCGATTCATCAGTTCTCGGTGGAAACTCGAAAACACGCGCGGACTTTTTGTTCATTTTGAACGTCACATTGACACCGCAGCGGAGGTGCCAATCTTTACGAGCTTAATCAGCGCATGTTCATTCCATCCCTTCGTCCCTCCGCAACCGTCTCTTTCATCGATGTCATGTTGCTCCCATCATCGATACAATCATTCTCGATACAATCACAGCAAACATCCTAAGGTGATGTTATCATTGAGCCCCGCGCCCGTGCCGGCCTCCACACGCCGCAAGTTGTCATTATTCTTTGCACTCGGCGAAGAGGTGAGTGAGTATACTTCCCATCCGAGAATGGTGTGGGCGGGCTCTGTTGGAAGCACGCTCACAACATTGACCCAGTCCTTAATACATACGAGTCGGCTGTTCAGATTGCCTCAAACTCGAGTCCGGTCAGGTCCTGTGTTATGTGACAAGGGAAAAGAGATGACGCGGTCATCGTTGCCAGTGCCCATATTTTTGGAGAGGATGAAACCTACCTATCCTTGCCGCCCCGGTATCACGGCTGCAGAAGAGAAGACCCCCGGAGTTCCAGCTCGTCCCAGTGGCACAAATTGACAATCAACAGGCCCAGACTCTCGGACGTTGCTATCTCTTCCTACATTTCCAGAACTATCAGCGCGCTCGAGCTGCGACCGCAGTAAGAGGACTCCAAATCAACTCCGACTCGGACTCCACCTACAGCCGGGCAGTTGCAAGGTGCCATGAAGAAATGAATTGATGGGTGATATTGTAGGTTCTTCCTCGGTATACTATCTTTACCATTTTTGTGCTGTTTAAAGTGCCGATGCCACTTCACGATACATGTCTCGCTCGTCATCAATTCCTACAGACCCTTTGGATACCTATGCACACCCGTACACCGTCACGGGTTGCCGTACGGTATGCAGTATTGCCACGCGGTGTAGGCTCAAGTCCACATTGTACCCGTTTATCTATCTCATTATGTGCTCTTTTACAGCTTGCGGGATATGTCGATAAGTCATAGAGCGCACGACAGACAGCGGAAACTAAAAAATTGTAATCGAATCTACAGATTTCGGCTAGCTTGATATTGTTTGAAGAGGAAGCATAAAAGGGCCAAGGTCTGTTCTGTTGGAGAGAGAAGTTTTCTGACCCTCTCAGTCACTGGAACTTTTCCCCTTGCCCGCTCCAAGTTATCAATCTTGAATTTCCGATCGCAATGCGCATCGCACTCTTGCTTGTCACTCTTGCGATACACCTCAGTTCTTGGACTGTGGTCGCAACGTCGCCGCCCGATAGCTATGTGATGCTAGGTATGGGTTCCAGAATCATATACATCCTTACTTCCTATCGAATAACAATGTTGTACAAGCCCGTCAAGCTTTCGAGTCAACGACATCATCCTCGGCCGTTGCAGTGGGAACAGGCTGGCCCGTGTGATGTGTGTTTCCATGTACGGTGATGCCTTGCTCATGCCACCTATGAGAACGTGCTAAGAGTCCTCTCCTTTCTTCCATCTCACCGTGACCTAGCTGGGGATGTATATAATAAATCCTACTAATTGCCCCTCTCAGGCTATCTCACATTTCGCGTACTAAATCTTGGATACCGCGGTATTTTGTTCCCCACCGACTCGTGATATGTCATAGCAGTATTTCACGGCAGATTCTAACCTTGTTCGCCACTTCACAAAAGCCTCACCCTTTTTTGTGTATCTTGAATCTATGGGTCATGGAATAAGGAGGCGCTGAAGTTTTGTTGCACCATCTTCTACGAAAGGTACGAAAGGACTGTCGCATAGACTCAGATGCTCCAACAAAGCCCTGCAGGTGTTGCAATGTTGGTAAGTGAAGCAGCGCAAAGCTCAACCGTCCACCGCTTCCCGCCCCGGTGGCCCTTTCTAGCCTGCCCGGTGCACTCCGAGTCGGCAGACCCATGCTCCCTCTAGTAGTATGGTGACAAGACCGCTATATATATACGCCTCATAGCCTTGTAGCGATCTGGTCACTATACTACCCCAGCCTCCAGGGCCTAGGTGCTCTCGAGATGCCGCAGCCCGCCCAGCGCACTTCGACCCTCCAAGCCTCGCCATCCAGTGCATCACGCTCACCTGTGCTCACGCCGTCTACAACGGCAAACATGTTACATATCTTGTTGTCCAAGTCGCAGCGTCCTCTCCATGCTCACCATCAAGCATGAATTGAAAAGAGAAAATGGGACGGGGAGGCAGTATAGGATGCGTTAAGTCGGGCGACGCAATCCTTATGGGAGCAGAGCCGCCCCTGGAGAAGACGCACGCCCAGTTGAGGTAGATGAAAAAATTGACGAGGACCGAGATGACGATTCTTCCATCTATGCGGTCATCAGCAGCTCCAAATACCGTCTCATTGAATGGCTTCAACAGCATCCCGAACTTTCCGCTCCCGTAGGCCCACCGTCTCGCTACAATCAATGTGCTGCGCTCGTGGTGGAATTGCGCCAGGAAGCCCCACAGTTGGTTTGGGACGAGGCCGAGGATGCCACTCATCGAGATTCGAAGAGCCCTTGCATTCCGTAGTCACCAGGCAGTCTGACGTGTAAACAGACGGCAGATACTTACATGGAAATGATCGGTGCGGCCGAGGAATGTAGTCACACTGGCCTCGTAGCCAAAGGACATATTTTAAGGCGAGAAGGTAGCAACGTAGATCGAGAGATCCTTGGGTCGAATCGCACGAACTTTCACCACAAGTAGCCCGTTGATGAGCTCGGTGGGTTAGGCGTGTCACCAAGAGCACGCACGAGGGTTATGACTGCCCGAACAGTCATCAACGCATCGAGAGAAAGGCCAAGGAAGTGTGGTTGCTTGGAAATCATGCCGACCTTGCCAGTGGCCATTGTGAGGTATCAAGCGAGTGCGCAAGTTGACGTGAGCAGAATTAGATGGTTGTACCGGGTGACCGCCGTGAAGAAACGTAGGAAATATCATGGCGCCCATGGGAATAAAGTTTGGAAACACACTATTCCGATCACCAAAACTGTTGGTGATCGGAATGCTCCGAAGCTCGTGAGAGCATACCCCAATGCCGCCGCATCAAAGTAGTACATACAATCAAATTTATCAAGGTAAATCTGGTTTAGTCGGTAGGCACGATGAACCAGACAGCCTGCACCTGTTCAAGTTGTTCTTTCTCTCATACCACTGCTTCACACCAAGTGCTCAATTGGGCCGGCGTAATGATTCATCACAGCCCAGTCATTCAAATCAGTTTAAGATCTAAATCATTTGTTCACTGGCAGTTCGTACCCACGATGCACCCCAGATCATTGCCATCCAATACTACATTAAAGGTCAGCATATTCCAGTAAGTCCTTGCTTTAGTTTCTGTCGATTCCCACCAGTTCGGAATGTGCTTCACAATCTTCTTGCTAATCGTTACGATGTCAGTGACTGTCTTGACAGTCGCAATGGCTGAGCTGAAAACCAACGGGACGATCATACCCCTCACTAAACGCCCGTCGCTGTTGAAGGTCGATGACACCGTCGATTTAAACACACTTCACTCACACGTTGAATCAGTCGACATGTACGTCATATCAACTGACGTTGTGTGCGCTAATGGATCATTTTTATACGTAGCAAGATTCTGCGTAGCCTTGAAAATTATGAAAAAATCACGGGAACTCCGCACCCCCTTGCTGTGAAAGGGATTGAGTCTGAGGCTCTAAACTCGAAGCGCGCTAGCGTTGGCGCCAGTTTGACGAATTTCAACAATATGATGTGGTATACCACCATTTGGATTGGTACTCCTGCTAGACCTTTTACTGGTAGGTTCAAGTCCATGCAATACATCATTATATACGTCGACCCTGATCTCCGCTACCGTAGTCATCATCGACACTGGTTTCAGGTCGGTGCTTTCTGTCAATCCCTCGCAGCTGATTTGCTAAAATTTACGCAGTGATATCTTCGTACCAGGGCTTACCTGTTCACACTGCGAAGGACACACAAAATGGGACCCCAAATCATCTCGAACCTCAAATGATAAAAATATGGTATTTGAGATCACATTTGTAGACGGACTCGGAGCCTCCATCTCTGGTAAACAATACATTGATAATGTCACCATTACTGATCTCACTGTATGTTCTGTATCTTTTATCTTTCATGAATGTCTTTTTTTTTCTGACTGGCATATAGGCAGACCATCAGACTATCGGCGTTGCAACAACATACACCCCAAACATGGCAGTCAATGAATTCCCAGCAGACGGCATGTTGGGAATGGCGTTCCAGTCAATGTCGAGATATCATGATAGCACCCCCCTGTTCGAAACACTCATCAATGAAGAAAAGGTGGAAAGGCCTGTATTTTCCATCAAGCTCTCTTCTAGTGGAGGCGAGTTGTACCTCGGTGGATTTAACACAGACCTGTACACAGGTGACATCGCTTATACCGATATCACTGTGGTGGTGAGCTGGAATATCGAATGGACATGGTCATTACATAACTTATTCTGGCCATCCAGGGATTCTGGCAGGTGGTCATAGCAAGAATTCAAGGCAACCGCAAAACACTCTTCACAGATGTGCCTGCCATCATCGACACTGGTTCAAACTTTATTATTGGTGATCCATCGAGGGTTTCCGATCTACTCACAAACTTTGGCGGTAAGAGCGTCGCACATGGATTCAACAGTTGTGAGTACCAATCCAGCTCCAATCTGATGTGATGTTTCATTTCCATCGACCTCTTGCAGTTCCATGTAATGAGTTCCCGACAATAAGCTTCGCCTTTGGTGGCACTAGCGGTAGGACATTCCAGATCCCTGCATCTCTCCTCAATCTGGGACCGGTTTCGGATGGTTCGCCCGACTGTTTCAGCGGCATTGTCAGTGGTAAACAGACACAAAGTGAGTTTCGTCATCCATAATTTCCGGGAGTAGTTTTCTAGCGTGTTAACCTTGTCCTACTAATCCCCAGACCACTGGACCATCGGGGGCACCTTCCTAGTGAGTGTCTATACGGTTTTCGATTTCGGCAACAAACGAGTCGGATTTGCGGACCTTGCCACCTAATCGTTGTGAGCGTAACATCCCGAATGTGTCTTTCTGAAGGGCCATGGTATAATGACATGAGTGGGACCGCTGTCCGAATTGTGCAACACCACACGGAGGCTTGAGGTATGCGCTGGTCATCGAGGCCGCCTAGTGATCGGAGCCGGTCAAGAAAATGGCCAACGGCCCAGTCGCCGTACAATACTAGAGGCAAAGTTAGTTTGTGATACCACAGCCCTCCAGGCACTCCTGGACCCACACGCCGTACCGTCTGGGCCTTCCTTCGACGATCTCAATTTCGCCAAGTGTAAGATAGTACATAGATGCTTCTGAACCATAAGTTCTTAAAGGCGCTGATGAGCGCATACTAGACGATGCCGTCGCGTAGGGCATGGGCTCAAGGTTGCTTATGCAGCCCCTCAGCCAGGATGCACGTCGGGACGAAAACTTGAAGGCCTGGTGTTCCGGGTGACGAAGAGGGGGCTGATAGGATGGCGATCAGCGTCGTGGGGTCGTGCGGGTGCGTCGACGGAATACTTGTCGTTTGAGAAAACGGGTGACACAGTTGTGCTGCCCGGCAGTTCAGTGCAGTTCTATCGCCAGAAATGGTCGATTGCCAACATCGCAGCACTTCCGAGATTGCGGTTTTGAGCATCGACTTCATGAGATTCTCAAAGTGTAAGGTCACGTTGTCCTTCACCCTGGTTATTTGCGTTCAAGGTACGCGATGTGGAGCCAAACGCTGTCGTCCCTCCATTGCCCTCCAGCGCGTTCACGGAGTTGACTGCTAGATTGCAAACCGTGGCTTCCACGCTGACATCCCGGTAACACCCGGGAGTCATGAATTCTACGTAGCTCCTCTGTCGGCCGATTGTCGGTCTCCCTTACCATCAAGATGAGGGCTGTCATAGTAGTACAAAAGAGCGATAGAACGATCGAGCACTCAAGAGAGAAATGTTACCTCTTACTTAAAAGGGTCCAGAAATCGTGGGAACCGAAGTCTGAGCCCGCCTCGACTCCCCAGCAGTGGTGGATGGTTTTCCATCATGGGTCTGCCAGATAGGTGTACTCGGAAAAGCTCCCCAACACACTAATTTTTGTACAAACCACCACAATTTCCTACATCATGCTAATGGTCCAAAGATGCGCGGACGTCCACAGTACGGCGGAAACACCCGATTCATCTACTTGTTCAACTCCTCGGACCTCTTCTTGAGCTCTTCTCTGCTCTAGAAAGACTAATTCAGGTCCTGTCCTGAACAAAAGCACAACACCGAGCACTTACGAGCGGAGCATCCAACTTGTTCAAGGTCTCCTGACTGGGGACGTGAGGACCATGTGCGTGGTGCGCTAAGATACCCGGATTCAAGTTCGCGAACCCAGCTCCCGGACTGGTGGTGAGGTCTGCAGGGTTGTTCGAGTTCTGTAACTAAAGGTTGGTGACGGATAATGCTGTCATCGTGGACGTGACTGACCGCCGGGTGAGGCAAAATGGTAAAAATCTGTTCATTCTGTGACCCCTTGGAGCTCTGAGGGGTGTGTGTCTTGGATGAATCTGACATGACGGGGAGACAAGAGGCAGCCCAACCCGCCAAAAGCCCCTTATCAAGCTCTGCGGACTGCGCCATCACATGACGTCATTTCAACTCCTTCAAGTTCCTGTTGCGCCTGAGCATACGCTATATTTATTCATGTCAATGGTACAGCAACAGATCGTATGGGTAAATGGGCAAGCAAAGGCAGAAAGAAAGATATTGCGATCAAACTTGTTAATAGGCAAGACTCGAATATCTAGGCGCAAAGATAGCCGACATGGGGAGGAAGTTGTATGAAGACGACCTGTTTACTTTGACAGCATCATCTGTTTCAAGAAGCTGAGTAATACGGTCAGGGAACGGTTGGATGTGGCGTCCTACTCACCTTGACAAATTCTGGAGGCCGGTATGAGTATATGAGTATACGGAACAGCGAGACACGACGCGAGACTGACCATCGTAGTTGATCTGACCATCGCCGTCCACGTCCGCCTCGCGAATCATCTCTTCCACCTCAGTCTCGGTCAATTTCTCGCCTGCGACTCTCGTTCAGCACATGCGCCACTTTCAGGAAGGAATCGTGCCCTCACCCAAATTCGTCATCACGTGTCGCAACTCTGCCGCACTGATGTAACCGTTGCCGTCCTTGTCGAAGACCTTGAAGGCTTCCCTGATCTCTTCCTCGCTGTCCGTGTCGCGCATCTTGCGCGCCATCATGGTCAGGAACTCGGGAAAATCGATCGTCCCGTTTCCGTCTGCATCCACTTCATTGATCATGTCTTGTAGCTCGGCTTCCGTCGGGTTCTGTCCCAGCGAGCGCATCACCGTGCCGAGCTCCCTGGTGGTGATCGTGCCATCGCCGTCTAAGATAAGGAGAAAAAAAGATTTGATCAGCCCGCGCAACGGCGTGTAACGAGATGGATGATGACGACCTTTATCGAAAAGAGAGAAGGCTTCCTTGAATTCTGTGTACGGTCCATGAGCTGCGAGCACGAGCGCGCGAGTGCGTAGGATGGATTAGCTCACCGGAGATTTGCTCTGTATGACAAACGAGATCAATGTGCGTAGTTCAGAGTCTACCCCTTCGAAACGCACCTTCAGACTGGCAAATCGCCCAGGACCGACTTATAAGTCCCTGGTAACCACGTGATGATCCAGGCAGAGGAGACGTACCAGCTGATCAGCCATATTCTAGAAACACGTCAAAGTGAGTTCTGGATGTCGTTGAACGGAAATCGCAGTAGTCGTAGTTGGGAGTTGAGATGCTGGTGAGTCGATGCGATGGTATTATGTAGTAGCCAAGTCAAGCTGTAAACCCGGCTATGTATCTCGGCAATCGCCTATGATGATAGCCAAATCAGGTGCCAGCACGAGCCCCCTACCCAGGGTAGTTGATCATCTGAAGCCTAAAAAGATACTCAGTTCCGGTGTACTGTAGACACGAGGTCGTTTCAATGTCGAGCTTCTCAGCCTTCGTGCCGAGTCAGAGGGTTCGCATCAAGTATCCGATTATATGCTGTGAGTAAAGTCCAGAAATAAGTATCTAATCCCATTCGTCATCGTCGTCATCCTCATCATCGCTATCGCCGAGCTTCTTGTTCCGTTGCATCAATGCCACGGCAAGCGCAGCGGTCAAGTCTCCCCCTCCGCCTATGCCGTTGCTACTACTGGATTCCACTGCCGCAGGTGCAGGTGGTGGTGGTACAGGGTTCGATGCAGGTGTCTTGCGTAGGTTGGCCACACTCTTTCCACGGATTGATGCCAATAGGTCACCCCGCCCAGGCTGTGGGGGAGGTATCGGCACAGCCACTCCGGCAGCAGGCGGAGGCGGAGGCGGGGGTGGCGGTGGCGGTGGTGCAGGAGGCGGTGGTACAGAACCATCTTCAACAGATGTTGGATCGCCTCCTCTGGTTGGTGGTGTGGGTGGTG
>JBBPOJ010000407.1:0-28159 GCA_038091395.1 Leccinum rimulosum
GCCTGGTTATTATGTAGGTGGCTGTGTACATCTGTCAAACTCTGTCACTATCTGTCATTATCTGTCACACTCTGTCACAATGTCAAACTCTGTCACTCTGTCAACCCTGTCACTCTGTCACACTATCAGACTCTGTCAGTCACTGTCAATCACTGTCAGTCACTGTCAATTTTTGTCAATTTCTGTCACTTTGTTGAGGAAATGCTAGTTTGCTGATTAGTAGTTCATTTCTTCTGTCTCCTCCCCCATCCGACCTCGCTTTCGTGCTTGCGACAAGCACTTCCTTTCTGGTTCTGCACCGGCCTCAAGATCGCTCTCCGTTCCTCCCATAATCCAACGCGCGTTGGGTACTTAGCTTGACGCACGTCACGTCTGAGAGCCACTTGACCGTATCAACAAAGCGCTTTGTTGGTATCCACATTTCCCGAGAAGGCAACATTGCCACCTCTCTTTGTCATCTTTCATGTGTGTGGACTCGTGTTTGGACAACAAGGTGTGCACATAAATTGCGAGTCCTCTGAGCTCACCCCTTCTGTCTGGCAGTCCCCCAATTGCTCTCCCTTTTCTAACGTCCGCCCTTCGTCGTTATTTTGCCCCGCTTTCTCACGCGTGAGTTTTCTTATTCCATTCTTCTCATCCATTCCCTCGCTTTCTATCCCACCACCAGCTGATACCTTCTTTCCAGAGCCCTCCCTTGCTCCGCCCTCTGCCCTCGTCTGTCATTTCACGTCTGTTGACCTCGTCAAGCACGCATGAGTGGTCACTTCATCTCATCCCATGGATGGCCCTGCGTTGCGCGATAGCCTCCTCGTTGACGCGCGTCACGGGGAGTGGTGCTCTGAGCGAAGCGCTTCGCTCAGACATCTCAGCCTCTGAAATCGGCTGCCACGCTGATTTCACACCTGCAGCCTTCGTAGTAATAAACATTCAAACTCGACACTTGCCGTCAAAAGGGTGGAACTTCAACGATCCCGACAGCGTCTCAAGCTTCATTTGAACCTTCATTCACGACATAATTTGCCTACCCCTCCCCCTCCCCTTCAGAACCTTCGTTCCCGACATGCAACCCGCCCCGCCCCTGCTCTCCTGCTCTGAACCTTCGTTCACAACACAAAACCCGCCCCACCCCTGCTCTCCCGCTCTGAACCTTCATTCACAACACAAAACCCGGCGCCCCGCCACAGCTATCCCGCTCTGAACCTTCATTCACAACACAAACTTATCCACCCTGCCACAGCATCCCGCTCTGAACCTTCGTTCCCGACACGCAACCCGCCCCGCCCCTGCTCTCCCGCTCTGAACCTTCGTTCACGACACGCAACCTGCCCCGCCCCCTCTCCGACTCTTTGCGTCGTGTGAACGTTCCCTCGCAACATACGGCATTACACCATCCCGCCGCGTCATGGGCGATGAACGTTCCTTCATGACACCAGCGCTGAACCTAGTATAACCCGACCTGGTAAACAGTGGTAAACATACCCTACGCTTCGCTCTCGGTCACGCAGCTGATGTCACGTTCCTCCGACTTCCTCGGCATTGAAGGTTCCCTCATGAATGTTCAGCCTCGGCGAATAAATGCCACGTTCCCTGGCATTGAAGGTTCCCTCACGGTACATCTAGCATGAATGTTCTCTCCCGACTGTTTGAATGTTCACTTTCGACAGTCAAATGCCATGTTCCCCAACGTTGAAGGTTCACTCACGGTGCGTCGTTCTGGCATGAATGTTCGCTCTCGACCCTTTGAACATTTACTCTCGCTTTGATGCCATGGAGTTGAAGGTTCCCTCACGGCAACATGAATGTCTGAACGTTCGCTTTCGACAGTTAAATGCCACGTTCCCCAACGTTGAAGGTTCACTCACGGTACGTCATTCCAGCATGAATGTTCACTCTCGCTTAGATGCCATGGAGTTGAAGGTTCCCTCACAGCACAATGTTCTAGCGTGAATGAGCGTAGCGTAGCTTGAATTCATATTGATGCAACCGCTTATCCATCAAAGTGCCAGGCGGAACTCGAGATGGCAAGAATAACTTGACCAACGTGATATCGGCTGGTTCATCTTTGCTCTTTTCCAGCCGTGCGACGCCGGGCATATACAACAACTGAATCGCGCGCCAGTTCTTGATTTTCCGTTGCAACGTGTTGAGATTGTGAAGTTGAACCCTAGCATTTTGACCGTCTGTCGCATCCAAACCGAGCTTAGATACGTCAACCGCAAGCCTCCGTCTGACGATATTATTAAAACGAGCATCTGTGCCTACTAAGACGAACTTACTGTTGTTCTTCTAACTCTAGTCCCAAGACGATTAGCTGACTGGCGGACACATCAGAATGTAGAGCGCTGGTGGACTCTGCTTTGATCTTGGCAGCCTCAGCCAGAGCAAGTTGGAGTGAAACTTTGGCAGATGTAAGTCCTGAATGACGGAACTGAGTGGTGAACTAAATGACAAGGGGAAATTGACGTACCCTCAACGTGTGGCTCGAAGGGATTACGCTGATCTCGATCAGCTTCCCAAGCAGTGACTTCGGTGCACCAGACTGAGAGGCGCTCAGCAGGGATGCTCACTTCCAGTTCGGTCAGTGCCACTTGATGTACTGCGGACTCCTTGGTTGCTTCCCTCATTTTCTTTGACAGTAATTGACCTATGTCAGATGTCAAAATCATGAACACACAAGAATGAAGATACATACCCAATCCAACCAATTTTTTCCAATTCCAATCACCGAAATAGTCGTCGAGAGTATCGCACTGAGTACATCAGGAAAACCTACCCATGTATAATTGCCACTATTTGTTACATTTTGAACTAATTGTGATATTTTCAACATTTTGTGGATATTATATACTTTTAGTTGTCAATTCTAGGCACCCCTATATAATACAACTGAAATTTGTTGAAGTTTACAAACATTTACTGCAAATACTTCTTGAGGAAAATTTGATTGAACAAAGTGTAGTCAAAGTATACCAAAGTGAAGTCAAAAGTGTACCCAAGTGTAGTCAAAAGTTTTGTATGAAAGTGTACCGAAAAAGTGTAGTCAAAAGTGTAGTGAACTACCAAAAAAAAGTGTAGTCAACAAGTGTACCAAAGTGTACCAAAGTGTAGGCAAAGTGTAGTCAGAAGTGTAGTGAACTACCAAAAAAGTGTAGTCAAAAGTGTACCAAGTGTACAAAAAAAGTGTAGTGAACTACCAAAAAAGTGTAGTGAAAAGTGTACCAAAGTGTACCGAAAAAGTGTAGTCAAAAGTGTAGTGAACTACCATAAAAAAAGTGTAGTCAAAAAGTGTACCAAAGTTGTACCAAAGTGTAGTCAAAAGTGTAATGAACAAAAAACTAAGTGTACAACCAAAGTGTACAAAACGTGTAGGACAAAGTGTACCAAGTGTACAAAAAAGCGAAATAGTGTAGGACACAGTGTAGTCACAAGTGTCATAAGTGTAGCCACAAGATGTGGCAAAGACTTAGAGAGTTTTGAAGTGAGACTATTATATAAGCCCAAGTTCCCACACTTGATGTTGAAAAAAGCGGACATGCTGACAAATTTATTTGTAAATGTTTTTACCCCCCACACTATATAAGTAACTCTGGTCGAAGATTTTGTTCCCACACTCTCTTTCTTCCCCACTTTCACCATCCACCACCCACTACACACCACACACCACACACCACACATCACTTATTTATGTTTCATTACTGTTTTTATACTCGTCTCACTCACTTATGCTAGTAAGTGTATCAAGTGGGATCTTATAATCTATTACTGACTTGTTTGATAGCATCTTGGTGGACTTTGGTAGACTCAGTAAGTCTATTCCTACACTTTTTTTTCGCTTTTTGTACACTTTGTACACTTTCTCCTTACTAACTTTGTTTGATAGCATCTTGGTAGACTTTGGTAGACTCGGTAAGCCTATTCCTACACTTTTTTTTTTTTTGCTTTTTTGTACACTTTGTCCTACACTTTTTGTACACTTTCTTTTGTACACTTAGTACACTTTGTCCTACACTCTTTGTACACTTTTTTTTTTGTATAGTTAGTACACTCTTACTTGTTGTCTATACTTTTGTACACTAGTAACAAGCATGTATATTAGATGATGCTAAATGATTATCATTGTTTGTGTCATATGATTATTATGTGAATCTGATGATTAATATAGTGAATAATAGATCATTATCTACACAATAGAGTGAATGATAGATCATTAAGATAGTTACTCTTATACAGATATTATCTACAATATAGTGAATAATAGATCAAAAATATGTTACATTACATATATTTTTCAAGGGGACTGGGAAATTGTGCCATATTGTTTAAATTGTTATATTTCTGTAAATTGTAACATATTTCTGTCAATTCCTTGAGAATATGAACAATTTGGTGCAATTATACATGGGTAGGTTTTCCTGATGTACCTGGTCCCATCTGCTTGGTGCTACTTGCGACCGGGTTTAGATTGGCCCATCTGCATTCAACCCCCTCGCCATATGTCCGTCCGACTCCAGGAAGTAAATTGAGAGAAAAAGAAATCTGACACGAAAACTTGTGAGCATTTAGGTGGAATTTTGGGACGACAAACTCTAGAGCATGCATAGCACGGTCAATGCATATGCTCTCCAGTATGCCTTTCATCCGTGCCCAGAGTTTTTTGTGCCATTGGCAAGCGATGTCATACGAGACAAAAATCTTTGTGGTCGAAACGTTGGAGACAGCAGAGCAAAAAAGATAATCCATATTGACGTATCTAATGCAGAGTTGTTAGGATCAAGCCAGTGATGGGTAACATCTTACCTTTCTCTGAGTTGTAAATTGCCGACAGCGTTCGGCAATTTGAATCCGTGGCGAGCACAATCGACGGCTCCAATACCGGTCGCTGCAAGCCCTCGCGATGGTTTTGTATCAGCGAGGTTCACGGCCAAGTGGCCGGTGCATTCACTTTTCTGAACAGTCATTAGCCTGAGCAATATCATTAATTCTGCTCGCTACACACACCTCCTGCACTTCGCCTTTGTGGCCCTTCAGCCAAGTCTTGTATGATTTCTCTTCAACAAAATAAGCACATCCGGCATTGAGGCCGGGATCCGCTTCATCACTCGATATGTCCTTTCTCTTCATCCGGAAGTCCGCGTCAATGGATACGAATTGAGCGTACAACCAACTGTAATATATAATACAAATCAAATACACAAAGGTCAGTTGACAAATGACGTACTGCTTATCTGGATCGAGCTGAGCCAGGTCGTGGGGCATATTCCGCCCAGGTTGAGGACATGCGGGACATTCAACAATGCATGATCCTGGTGCAGTCATTGAACCTCTTGAGCCTTCGTATGGGCGCCCGGTGCGCTTCAGCATCTTGAGGTGACGGGGCCATTCGTGAACGACACGTCGGAACTGTGTATAACAATCTGAGTTTGAGACATGTATCAGAAGATTCTTAGTGTTTGATGTGAATTTGAACACTGACCTTGATGCCACTCAGTCCCGTGTTATCAGTTCGGCGAGCGATCGAGTGGTAGAATTCATATGTGGATACCTTAGACTCAAAGGAAAGTAGTTGGTAGTGCTCGAGTGCACGGAAAGTTATCGCTGTAGAGGGTTCGGAAACGGTTGCAGGAAACCAGCGAAGACGTAGCAATTGGCGGACCACAGTTTGGGCCGTCTCACATCCACAGAAATCCAGGGCTATGGTATGGATGCCGTTAGTATCGATTACGACAAACTTGTCCTTTCGGACAGGGAGCAAGCACTCTTCTTTCGCCTTGTGACCGAGCTGAATATGAAGCCCCAGATTTGTAAGTGTATCTTCTTGAAAGTGAAATCCGTTCCACTTCTGTACACATAACGTCAGTGATTTCCGTGCCTGCAAAAAAAAAACCTCACCGAGATTGTATGTAATGGATTCAACTGGTGATTGAGGACCGTACACGGACCACAAAATAAATTTGGTGTGATACAATCAGAGCATCTATAAAGAGAATCTGTTTGGCCGCACCAGCGGCACAACTGTTCACCCCCTCGGCCCTCCAGTCGCAAAAATTCGTCGAGAAACATATCCCGATGCTCGAGCCACACGAGCAAAGGGCGGTCCTTCCAAAAAGGGTCAGGATCATGATCACCGCAGCAGATACTATGAATAACTTACACTTGTATACCGCTTGCGCTGGGTTGATGGGAGTTGCAATGGAAGCGTCTGTACATCCTCGTCTTGGTCCGGTTGACCGCTATCTTGTTGAGACGTAAAAAAAGAGTCGTCACAGAATAAGCTCAGATCCGAGTCCTCGGCATAATCATCAATCAGACACGCCAATTCATTGCATATATCAGGAACGGATGCTACTTTGCATACAAGCACAGAATTTTGCAGGGAAATGCTACCAGAGTGATGAACACGGTAGTTGGTGTGAGCAACATGATGTGCTTGATGGCTTGTTGGCAGTTTTCGAATGGTCGGAAACGGACATTGCGATTGTGCTTGCGTGATGCTTTGGCCATCAGGTTGACTCGTTGATGAGGGGGGCACAGAAGGGATAGAAACTAGTTCATTTCTCGTTCGCTTCCACACCCATGAGAAGAAAAATAAAAGATGGACAATGACTTACTAAAAAGAAATACCACCGAGGCCACATATCAAATGGCGGCGCAGTCTTGAATTCAAACGGATGCCGCAAGGCAGCCAAGGCTATCTGATAAGGTTGCCTGGCCCGAATACTTGAAGGCTCATCGAATGGCAAATGGAGTATGCCATAAGATTACACACGATCCAATGCCTTTATTGATGCAAATTATGTTAAGGCTGTGGGATGGGGGATCATATCAGAGCCTTAGCACCGATGGAATGGACGATCCTACCGAAAAGGTAAAACTGCCAGCAGGCTGCTTGCGGTTAGTACAGTGTAATAACGTGTTCAAGTTGGCCAAGAGGGTCCAAAGGACTCGGATACATCTATAAAGTTTCAGCGTACCTGCTGAACGTTCACTCCACAGTCGCCCTACCTTGTTTCCAAAGATATCGACAAGATATGTCGTCTCCAAGAACACCAAAGTCTGAAATGTCCCGGGCCAGTCAGAAGAATGAGACAACAGATGTACAGCTGGGTGTGATGGTTTCTGGAATGGGATCGTTCATCTTCAAGTTACTGACCTATTGGAAGCCTGTCTCATTAGCCTGCTTGAAAGCTTTGACCTCGGTGATGGTCGTAGCTTGCTATCAGCCATTGAAGAGCAAGCTAGGGGTCGGCGTTTGACTATGTCGCCATCGCGCTCCTGAAGCATTGGTACTACGAGAAGCATAGCAAGTTCCCACCCGTCTGAGCCGTCTCCCAATTTCCCTCCCCAAGCTACAGTGACCATGATACAGCAAGCACAGTCCCCCGTCCGAGCCCGGGCCAAACCCCGGGCCCTGCAATCTACGCTTCTTCCGCCATCTTCTGTGGACGGTGGGAGGACCACTTGGAAGCATATCTACTGTAATATAGTATTCTATGTTCCATCTCCCAACACAACATCACATAAACTGTTCTATTGTATGGCTAAAGAAACAAAAATTGATATCTTCAACAGCTGGTGTGTTTCTTTATAGTATATCTGAAAGAAATGCTTACTGAGAAAATATAGGACTGAAGCGGGTGACTATGTCATTCGTATCAAAGGAGCGATACACCAGAAGTCGCAGACTGTTGATGATGGCATCCGTTGGATCGAAGATGCTGCTGACCGCGGTGGGTTGGAAATCCTGACCAAGTAGTTTACATGTCAACTGTCGCTTGCTGTCCCTGTAACATGATGTTGTCTTCCATTGTTTGAACTATATTGTATTCAATGTTTTGTGTTGTGCTTCGACGATACTAGGCTAGACGGTAGTAAAGTGAATCTAAATCGGGTAAATGAAGCATATGGACCAATCAAATTTGCCTAAATGCACGATCCCGAACTTAATATCATCAATATCTAGTGTCTATTTTCAAGTTCTTGCATGGTGTGATCTACTAGTAACTAAGTGTGAGCACCCAAGTGCATGCGACAATGGATACCCTGCAATACACTGGCAGTAGATGAGTCATACTCAGAGTAGTAACATTTAACGAATAAATCTCTTGCCGGTGCCGGTGCCGATTGACTTCCAGGCAAGTTAGTGACTTTCCGATTATATTAAATGACAGAAATCCTCCTTACATAGTAACATTCCTCCCTGCCCATCCTGTTGGCCGAACCGGCTCGCCGTCCTGTCATAACGTAAAGAAATATTCCAAGACTCGAGCACGGTGCTTTTTGGTTTCAGCTTATAATCCTCACTCATCTTGAACACTAAAAATGCTGCCGCCATCTTTACCTGCTCACCTCTTCAACATGCCAGCTATATCTTGGGTGTCAAAAGAACAGCAAGTATGGTTGACAGACTACCAACAAACTCACTATGTACCCCTTATGGCAAAGAGGAATTACTAGAAGCAGGAGTGACGGCACTTGGCTGTCGTCGAGGTCTTCTCGAAGATGTACTATAAGTCACACGTCAGTGATGTGGTAAAGGCAGCATGCCAAAACACAGACGACGATAAAAAACCTGTGGATGTCATTTGAAGGGAGACAATTGCAGCGTTCCAAAGGATGCAAGACGACGAACCGGAGAAAGCCAAGGGTGTCTTGGAGGAGTATAGACGACGCAAGGAGGACTGGGAGAAAGATCACGGAGAGTTGAAGCCTAAGCCGACGCCTGATGAGATTGCAACGTGAGCCACTCAGCGTTGGTTACTAGTAAATTAAAACTAACATTGTGGCCCCTGGCAGTGCAATTTGTCATACTCCAACACTGCTCATCAAAGCCCTTCAGAAGTTGCATGAAAGTACGGACTGGTCTTTCACAGTCCTCTTTGGAGGACCTGATCCAGATATGGGGGGAGCATTGCGTTCAGCAAGGTGAGTTTCTTTTTCGATATGTGAGTCATTTCTCATCCGAATAACGATGCCACAGTATCCACCTTGGTGAAAATGCATCGGGCGGGAACTTCGGCGACTGCTATGTCGACTTTGACGAGCGCGTGACAGGTCCTTATCACCAGTTCCTTAAATGTATATATGGTAAGGAAAATCTCTTGTCATTCATACGCTGGCCCGGGGTCTCATTGGATACTCAGGTACTACCAAAGGTTCACGCATCGCAACACCAGCTCCAGGCGCCAGTGGAGGTTCACACATCGCAACGCCAGCTCTAGGTGATGAAGGTTCACGTACAGTAACGCCAGCGCCATTGGGCAACAATGCAACGAGTCAACCATCACAGCCTCGGAACGACTCGGAAGCACCTTCCCTTCCTGCTGGCGAACTGAACACCATCACCAGTGAATATTTACTGCCAGTGGCGCCGCTCGGACCATCAACCCCGCCGTTTAACCCACTCGCTGTGCCTGGTGGTGACCCATCAGAACCGAACACTGTCGCCAATGGACCATCAGCTTCACCTACTCCGCCCCCTTCCTGTAGGCTATTGTTTTCCAGTCCCACCAGTGTTGTCTCTGGTGGCAACAAGCCATTGGCAGCTTGGACCCTTAAACCCGAGTCCCGACCCTCCATTCAAGTTTTCTTTCGACGAATTGTATCGTCCTCTGCCAGAGAACATGAACATGTACAATTGGATCCAGTCCACTGGCAACACACCTGGTTTCCACGTGCCTCCGAGTCGTTTGCCATCCACTGGTCTACTCTCGTTCAATTTCCCTCAATCTCATTGGTCTGGTAACCCGAATCTAGGCACTCCCGAGGTTGTGCATTCCCTGCCAGGCATCGGACAATCTCTAGACACCAGTGATACCACTATGGCTCAGCAGACTCCAGCCTCGATTGCACATGTCAACACCGTTCGTACTGGCGATACCGCACCATCGTCGTCATCTCCAGTTGCCAGAATTGAAAATTCAACTTTGTCAGCAACAGGTTACGCCCACGCAGACAAAGACTACCCCCATTCAATGTTGCACAAGAGGGTGAATGAACAATCTGACTCTTTGACAGGGGATGCGGAGGGAAATGGGCAGGGCAAGCGACTACGCATCGCATCCAAACGAGCTAATGAAGCAAATGCAATTGGAGTATAAGGCGACAGTAACTTGGTGCACGCCATGAAGTTGTTTACTTTGTCCATAGTTCACACCGGTTTTGAAAGTGACTGAAATAGACTGTACATTTTCTTGGTGATTCATGCACGCCGGTGACGCAAGTGTGAACAAGCTTGAAATTCAGAACTAACTTGATCATTATAATGTTAGTAGACGTTAGACACTCAATGCTACTATGTTTCCCACGGAATTCCACCTCTGGTCAATGTGTCATGTTGGTGCATGCGCAACTTGAACATAGTATACTAATACTCATACCAGTAGTTTTAAAATGTAAGGTTCCTTGGCAGATATCGCACAAAAAAAAAACTTAAGGCCACTTGAGTACAGTACAGCCAAAACACAAAGTCATTGGGACTTAGCCAATTTGCCCTGTTGGCCATCATGTGACGCCAGCCACCACGTGATCACACGCCCGGTAAACAAACATGACTCATCATTAATTCGAACTTAGGAAAATGCAACGCCTCAATGTTCAGTGAACATTCAGATCGACCGTGCTGCACCGCACATTTACTGAACATTCAGGACACACATGACTGGACCTACCGAACTTCTATGAACATTCACGTCGATGGCAGTACGCAGCTTGCTCGACAAAACGGGTATGTAGTAAGTGATAGTACTTTGAACTTTCAGTGAACATTCACAAACTGGTACGTGCTTCTCGCTTGAATGTTTGCTGAACATTCAGATCGATCGGGACTGGCGGCAAACTCCCGTGAACATTTACGTCGACGGCAGTGTGCAGCATGCTCGAAAAAACAGGTACGTAAGTGAGAGTACTTTGAACGTTCACTAAACATTCAAATTGATCAGGCGACGCTGGACCTGCTGAACATTCAGTCACGAATATTCATGTCAATCGGGGCTGGCGGTAATCTCCCGTGAACATTCACGTCAACGGCGATGCGCAGCATGCTCGAACAAACAGGTATGTAAGTGAGAGTACTTTGAAGATTCACTAAACATTCAAATAGATCAGGCGACGCTGGACCTGCTGAACGTTCAGTGAACATTCATGTTGATCAGGGCTGGCGGCAATCTCCCGTGAACATTCACGTCGACGGCAGTGCGCAGCATTCTCAACAAAACAGGTACGTAAGTGAGAGTACTTTGAACGTTCACTAAATATCCAGATAGATCACTGGCAGGCGACACTGGACCTGCTGAACATTCAGTGAACATTCACAAAGAGGTACCACGCTGTGTGTTCCAGGTACGTAAGTGATATTGACTGCACGGTATTGCATGCTTGACAATGTCCTCTCAACTTCAGAATGCATTGAATTGACTACTGCTTGCATTCGACAAGACAAGCACACGGTCACAAGAAAGTGAATGGGCAAACGGGCGTGCGAATAATCAAGCTAATAGCATATGGTCTAGCTCGGCGCACTCGATGAATCGAGCAGCAGGCGATGAACGTTCAGATTATTAATGGCGTGCACGCGGTGAACAAATCGGGGAGGGCGCGCTCGATGAATTGAGCAGCAGGCGGTGAACATTCAGACTGTTAATGCCGTGCGCACAGTGAATAAATCGGGCAGGGCGCGCTCGACGAATTGAGCACTGAAGTTCCACCCTTTTGACGGCAAGTGTTGAGTTTGAATGTTTATTACTACGACTGCAGGTGTGAAATCAGCGTGGCAGCCGATTTCAGAGGCTGAGATGTCTGAGCGAAGCGCTTCACTCAGAGCACCACTCCCCGTGACGTGTGTCAACGAGGAGGCTGTCGCACAACGCAGGGCCATGCGTCTTTATATCGCCTTTTAGAATGCCCCCTCCTGAGGATGCCGTTATCGACTTTGAGATGCCCGAGGAACCCGACATTCAGGAAGTTCAGACCAAATTTCTCAAGCGGCTCCCCAAGATTGGTGGAGAAGGTGCGTCGGTCACACTCGCTGTACAGACCAGCTGCCTGACATGTTTCTGCAGCTGGTTGGAACACCTTGGATGCAAGGGTCATTACCTACACTGGTGAATACGCCATCACGTCTCCCAATATGAACTACATCCCCTCGTATATCTTTGGTGAGGCGAAGCTGGTGGCCAGGGACGATGGTCAATGGGGATACCTAGATCCTTTCCGTACTCCGCAAGAATATTCGCACACCTTCGTTTGAGCACCCCTCGTTGCGCGTCAAGGTACGCCAGATTATCCGTTTTTCCGCATCGTTGTCAACATTGACAATCCAATAGGTACCATATCAGAAGAAGACTTTCCCAACGTCAGTTACATCTGGCGTTCTCCTACGATCCATGAGACAACAGAACACAATGGAGTTTGATGCCTCAGCAAGTGGTTCTATGACGTGTTAAATGCGCTCGGCATGTCACTCGCCCTCACCATTGGGGACTGGCTGCGGAAGCGTGGCCATAGAAGCTCCAGTGCCGAGACACTCATTCTTGGTCTGTGCCGCAATCTCGTGCATCTTATGACCCCTCTGAGCATATGCAACATGTGCCTCGCTGTTGCCGATTTCCAATGTTGCTGGTTGGATTTGCATGCCTTGTGGATTTATTATGTGGAAGTTCGGGATCGCGTTCGCAAACTTACTTCTGATTTTTCGACTTGGACTGTCAATCCTGATTCAAGATGGGTGCCTTCACCAACAAAGAGACGGTTGTCATCAACCTGCATCAGGAAAACGCCACATTGCTTATCTGACTTACATCATGCTTATTATTCTTGCCCAGCTCAGAATAATACAAAGAAGTGAGATAAGCAATTAAAGGCTATTCAAGGACATTTCATCCAAGTCAAATAAGTATAAATGTTCATTTTAAGTGCAAAAACATGCATAAAGTAAACAAAGTTTATTGAAAAGATACAAATAAACATGATATATGGTACATCAGCTGGAGTTGCTGCTGGCTGTACCAGCTGTGCACCACCACTTCGCACAGTCCTCGAGTCATGGTCGCTGTCGTCGGTGTGGCGTTGTTGCGTCTTCAGTTGGCATTGCACCATCGTCGCGTCGTGGTTGTCATTGCGTCGACGTCAGGATCGACGTCGCATCGTTGTCGAGTCGCCGCCGCTGTCGCGGTGTCACTGCCATCTCCCCGACCTCCGACCTCGTCGTGTCTCTGTGACGCGACATCATCATCGTCGCTGTCACAGTATCGCCGACGCCGGGGCGTCTTGTTGTGCTCCCTGTCGTGTCACCGTGACGCGACGTTGCTGCACCGTGCCGTTCCCTTGTCCTTCAAGTCGTCCTTTTCGCCGTGACGCGACGACATTGCGTTTGTCGTTGTCTCGCGGTCTTGCTGCGGTCTCCCCATCCTCCCGTCATCATCGTCGTCATCATCGTCGCTGTTGCAACGTCGCCGTGTCAATATTATCGTTGTCGCGGTCCGCGGTGTCGTCCTCATCGTGTCGCCACCATCGTCGCAGTGTCACTGCCATCTTCTGTGATGCGACATCGTCGTCGTCACCGTCACGGTATCGTCGACGCCGTGCCGTCTTGTCGTCCTCCCTGTCCTCATTGTGCCACCGCTTGTCGTTTCGCCGTGACGTGACGACATTGTTGTTGTTGTCGTCTTGCGGTCTCGCTGCCGTCTCCCCGTCCTCCCCGTCATTGTCATCATTGTCATCATTGCTGTTGCAACGTCGCCGTGTTGATGTTGTCGTTGTCGTGGTCCGGGGTGTCATCCTCGTTTTCACCGTGACACTGCCGTCTCCCTGTCGTCGTCGTGTCACCGTATCGATGTCGTCACAGTCCGCAGTGTCGCTGACATCTCCCTGTCCTCCCTGTCCTCGTCGTATTGCTGTGACGCGACGCCATCATCACGGTCCGCGGTGTTGTTGCCATCTCCCAGTCCTCCCCGACCTCGCCGTCCCGCCATGACACGATGACGACGTGTCGCGGTGTCGCTGCCATTTCCCCATCCTCGCCGTTGTTGTCGTCACGGTCCTCACCGTTTCACCGTGGCGCATCGTCTTCATCGCCGTGTCGCGGACGTCGCGTCGTCGTCGGTTGTGTCGTTGGTCGCATCAACGTGTAGGTGTTGCACGAGGGAGGGACTAGGGACGGTGAGGACCGTAAGGACGACAAGGACGACACTCACTGCCATCAGCCTCATCGCATCGTGGCATGCCGTCACGCCCCGTCGTCGTGTCGTCGTCACGTCGCGGGCATCGACGTCGTGGTTGCTGTGTCGATGTCGTGTGACTCGTGTCGTTGCGGCATCGTCGCCGCGTCGTGGTTGTTGTGCAGTCGGGTCGCTGGGTGGTCGTCATTCGTGTCTGAGTGGGCGTCGAGTGGGCGTCCGAGCTGGAAGTCACTGGTTGGGGTATAATACTACTAAGTCAGTTTAACGATTAAAAGGAAAGAAAGAAAGAAAGAAAAAACTCACTGGATCAGGCGGTCTGAACGACCCGCGGCCGGTCACGACGTTAACGAGTGCAGTTTCCCGTGCAAAGGGGACTTAAGAAACAAGTGTACATACCTGAAAACGTCGGTCAGAAGAGCGGTCCCAAAAGACAAGTGGTCAAAGAGTCTTGGCCACGCACCTGAGTCAGGTGATTTCCCATGCCACACGCTGACGCAATTTTCAAGTTCCATTTTTCTTCTAAGTGCCAATTGCACCCACCTCGACACAGCAACAACACGACGACAACGGTGAGCCCGCGTCCTCATCGTCCTCACCACCCTCACCCTCTTCCTTCACTCGTGCCACAACCCAGCGCGATTCCCGCTTCCCTCCCCTTCCTTCTCCTGCAAACGCGACGCGACAACGACACGACACGCCACAGACCACGTCCCCTCCTTCTCCCTATCCTGCACGTGCCAACAACGCGACGTGGCACTGCGATGCGACAACAGCCGCGATGGTGTACCACGAAGCGACGAGGATGGGGAAGGGAGGATGACAACAACAACAACGCGCCAACACGACGACAATGGTGAGCCCGCGTCCTCGTCGTCCTCACCATACTCACCCTCTTCTTCACTCGTGCCACAACCCAGCACGATAACGATCCCGCTTCCCTCCCTTTCCCTCTCCTGCACACGCGACGTGATGACGACACGCCACGGACCACATCCCCTGCCTCTCCCTATCCTGCACGTGCCAACAACGCGATGTGGCACTGCGACGCGACAACTGCCCCGACGAGGATGTGCGACACGACGTGGCACCGTGACGGACAACTGCCGCGACGGCGTACCATGAAGCAACAAGAATGGGGAAGGAAGGATGACGAGACGACGACGACGCGCCAACACGACAACAAAGGTGAGCCCGCGTCTGGATCAGCCACATGAACCTCTCCATACAGGCTTTGGAGGGGAAGCATGGGCATATCTTTGCCGTCCTGTGGGTCAGTTATCCATCCGCAATTATTGTCCGTTGGTGCCGACGGAGTCTTGGGAAGAGTGGAGGAAACGAAAGGACTTACCTCCCCTGCCCTCTATTTCCGCATCGTCCACTGTTGTCCCTACCGCTGCGCTTTCGACTGCCTCTCCACCTGGTCCTGCCCTCCAAGCACTCCTCCCCACACTGGCCGAGCAGATTTCTGCCCAGGTTGTCAATATGGTTGGCAAGACGGTTAGCCAATCGATAGCAGGTCGCCAATCCTGATCGGACAAACATCGTGGTATGAGTGAGTTGTTTCTTGGTTGTGCACTGTACATTTGCTAACTCCTCTTCACAGATCTTTCGCGTCCAGTCGCCTCCTCCTCCCGCTCAGTACGACATTCGTCCCCCTCTAGCTCCACTGCAGCTCTCCCCGCAGAAGTATCGTGGGATGATCCCCCATCCTATCTCTTACCTCCAGTTATGCCCGTTTGGGCGATGGCTCTCGCCGTGGTTGATCGCACCATTCAATTTCTTCCATCCCCTATTGCCGGTGCCATGCCCTTCCCCGATCCCTTGCAAATCATCCGTGTGGAGGTCGGAGATCGCTTCACCCGCTACTTGGCGAACTGGCTGATCATTCGTCAAGCTTGGGTGCAGGCTGTCAGCTCTGGTCATGTATCATACCCGCTGTCCAAGCACTGGAAGGAGATCTTAAATGGTCTCCCTCAATTCATCGCGGCAACAGATCACAAAGACCCGGTGTACTCAAGCTATCGGCAAATAAGTTGGTTGCTTCCCCCTCCCTACGACCCCACTGCGGTTCTTTCGAAGGCCGGTGACAAGTGCCGCAAAGCTCATGAGGCCGCCCTCAATTTCCTTGGGGACTCGAAGACCGAATTCTAGACCCTCCAATGCCAGGTTCCCGAGGAGCTGCATCACCCCTTATCCTTACATTTGCCCAAATACATGGATTTTGCCACAAATGTACTTTGCCAAAAAACACGGGTCAGGTCAAAAGGCCAAATTTATGGCAGTTGCCAGGGCCAGCCGGTTGCCTGATAAAGAATGCCGCCTGTGTATCCAGACCGGCAGCTTAGTAATTGAGGGATACCTGAATATATGTGTTACCATGACTAGGTATTTCGATGAAATCCATTTAAATTACTAATCATGTATTTTCATTGTCCAGCATATAACTCAAAAATTGATATATTGAGTGAAAATCATTCAAGATAGAAGCTACTACATGTCGTCATCATCTTCACCATCCGGAGCTTCGCTGTCATCAATATACTGCGCTGTGGAATTGCCTGAGAACACGATGAGCTACTGGAAAATGGATAGGCTCAATAACGCACTCTTTAAATGGCCCGACCAGCATCGCATGAAATGCGCACACAGATCGAGTTGCACGGTCGCTTGTTGTGATGCATATGCACGAATACCCTCATTCGTGGCTTTGTCGACACCGCGCAGAGGCTTCGCGCGTTGCCCCCACCACGCGGCCTTCCATGTGAGGAATTGCCGAATGCGCCTCATTTCCTCTTTCAAGAGGGTGACCTCCTCCGTCCAACGCCGGGTCCGCGCACATGCTTTGACCCACTCTATATGAATGGCTGAGTGATGCGATCAATCCAATGCGTGTTTGTTAAAAGAGCTAATGGCTTACCCTCATTGAGTGATTGGTCCGAGTCGTCCTTACTTCCTATTACACTCGGAACCCTCCATATCCAAGAGGTTACACGGTGGCCCTCTCCTGGCAGCCGTCGTTCATATTGCACTCACAGTGCTTTTGACATGGGTTGGTCATCAACATCGGTGTTGTTGCCCTCGTTTTCGAATGCGTCGGGTGCGCGAATGTCGGGTTTGTTCAGGACTCAGAGGCTGAGTTCCCACTGACCGGGTCCACGAAGAACCAATAGCGCATGACGCACATGGTGATACTTGTCCGCAGATGTGCTAATCTTATCTGAAAGTCGCTCGATAGTGAGGAGTGCCCAAGTATTTTGTCGCTGGCCACGTAAGTTAGTATTGCGGAACGACAAGAAGTGTGCCTTGGCACGTAGCTGGGAACGTAGTTTGTTCAGTGTATCATAGCATTGGCCTTCGCGCAGATCCATCTCCATTTGGACAATATTGTTGTGGCATATTCCGCTGCGTAAATGCTCGTCCAGCGCAGATGGTAGCCACAGTTTGATTGATTCTGCCTCGGGATTCTCATCGGCCCCAACTTCATGTTGCTCAATAATTCGCGATATTTCGGGCATGTAGACAGCTTGAATTGTTCTGAATTTGCGAATTTGATGTTGAAGAGTAAGTCGTCGCTGCTCGAGATCCATGGCTTGACTTGGAGTGATGGTGTCGGGAGAGAGAGCCTTCGCATCATAACTAATTCGTCGTCTGAATAATCATGACGATTAGCCAAGAACAGATAATATCACAGCACGTACTGTGTTTCCTCTAACAAGAGCGCCAGAGACAGGAACCCACTTGCGCTTGTGTCATGCAACTGCACAGCACCATCTCACATAGCCTTCTTCTCGTCCTCCAGTAGGCGCGCACGAACTTCCGCTTCGGTGAGATCTCCAGACGTTGTTAGTAGGCAATAAACATACATAGAATGGTGTGACGTACTAGATTTGGTTGCGACGTATGGGTTTGGACGCGTCTTGTTGGATTCCCAGTCGAGTACCATCTTGGTCCAAGTCGCTTGGTTTTCGAGACTGATAGCTTCATTGAACTCCTGGAAAGCTTCGACTTGACGATCCCGTTCAGCTACTGCATTAACTAGCTTGCGATGGAGTCCGATACCTAAGCGGCATATCAGCTGACAGGCCAAATGGAAAAGATACGTACTTATCAAATCCTTTGTACTTCTGCCAATTGTGGTATCCAAAATGATCGTCTAGCGTGTCGTACCGGAAGCCGGGGCCCATTTCTTTTGTGCTGTTGGCGACATGGTTCATTTCGGCCCAACTGCGCTCTATCCCCTCTCCGTCTGTCCGCCCTACCCCTTCCATGAGATTCAGCGAATGAGGAGTGTAGCACACAGGGTCGTGTGCAGGGCCCATGATGGAATTTGGGGATGCCATATTTGATCTTGACGTCCGGATGTAGTTGGAGTTCCTCCGGGACATCTTGCATACGCTTGTGGAAATTGAGCTTCCACTGGCAGGCGATATCGTAAGTAATCACCAGCCAGAGGAGCAGCATGTTTGAGACGGCAGACAAAAAGATATAGTCCATGTTGCAATATCTGTTCCAAGAATCAGTAACTGCCAGCAAAAGCGAACAAGAGCATACCTCTCGCCTTTCTGCAAATCACCAACACCAAGCGGGCGTATACATTCGTGACGCGCGCATAGGCACAGCCCTACTCCAGTTGAACGAAGCCCACTCGAAAACTTTGTCTCAGCGTGTGCCAGCGTTTTGAAACCGCTACAGGTGCTGACCTGTGTGTTGCCGAGTGAGAAAATCTGGCCATTGTGCAGTTAAAGTACTTACATCTTTCTGGCTCGCATGCAAGTTGAGAATGTGAGCTTGGTACGTAGCTTGAGGAACAAAGTACGCGAGGCCGGTGTGGAGACCAGGATCAGCTTGATCACTAGAACGCATGCGATTTTTGAGGCGAAAATTTGCGTCCAGCGCGAGAACAATAGAATAAAGGAACCTATCACAGGAAATCAGTGTAGACCACACTGTAGGAATCGATGTTCGTACTTGCCTCTGAGATGGAATGACATTCTGCCAACTGTCTGGAATGTTGATGCCAGGGTGCGGACAGGCAGGACACAACACGACGAGTTCACCATTCTGTGTGGCCTCTAGACCATTGCTGATGTTTCCTCTTCCGGCGCGCTTCATTATTTTGATGTGTCGATACTCCCGTGTCATTCTAAGGAACTCTTTGTAACGAGTCTGCCACAGTGAGCTTAGTAAGCTAAGATCGTGTGAAGGCGAACAGCGACAATCACATACCTTAGGCAAGTTAATCCCTGTGCTGTCGGTGAGTGATTCTAACGAGCGATAATATTCATAGGCTGAGAGTTTTCCGCATAGAGTGAGAGAATGGAATTGGTGAAGAACTTGTAGTGTGCAGGCAGTTTTCGGATGGGCTAACGTGGCTGGGAACCAGCCAGCTCTCAACATTTGCTGTCGGTCGGACACTCGCTGTTCGCAACCACAAAAGTTGACGTCCACCAGATGGATCCCGTTTACGTCGATGACGAGAAAATCTGTATGTCCTTTTATCGGATTTACACAATGCATATCCAGACTATGCCCCAGCTGAACTACGAGTCCTAATTCTTTCAGCGAGGTTTTCTCAAAGAAAACTCCATTCCATTTCTGAATTCCGCATCAGAAAATAATACTGCACGTAAGTTACATGAACACGCTCACCTGAATTTTGTGGCAGGACAGTAGTTGGTGCCGTCGAACACAACAGGCCTGACATTCGATCAAACCTCCCATACAATCGTCACACCGAACAGTAGGTGTAGCCGTCACGGCATTTAACAAGCCTTCAACTTGACATGTCCTGCAGCGCCCCTCATTCATGCCGTCTCCTCGACCCTCGTGTCGTAAGTCTTCTAGGAGAAATTCCTCGTGGTAGCCTTGCTTATCAGAACTCCCCGTCCATCCGTGCAAGGTAGATTCCTGAAAAGACTCAGTGGTACATCCGTACTTGCGCAAACAAAATCTGTACGTACAGATTTCGGGTGACACTTAGTGTTACGATCATCCCCAGCGTTCCTTATGTACCTCTTTTCCCTTTCTCTTTGCTATACTTATCGCCTTTACATTGTATTCACATTGTATCATAGACCTCGGGCGATTTCGCGTCTCGTTCCACATCGCTGATGGTCCTAGTTCTCCCTATCTCCAATCCCTGTTTCTTCCGTCCTTGCTCCGAGTTTTCCCTATCCTTCTGACTCACGATGACACCATCGCTTCGTCATCTGTATCACTGATCCTCCGCAGCTTCTTAATCATCCATACTGCGGATGACGCATTCCTTCCTTGCGATTCCTTCGCATTCCATCTTGTTGGTATATATAGAGTACCATCTCGTTTTTGTAACCTTAAGCTAGAGCTACTTGGAATATCATCTGAGTCCTCTGAGTCCCTTCGAGTTCTTCGCCTCTCAGTACCTTCGAGCCTCTGCCCTCTTTGGGTATGTCCTTAGTCTTCGAGTGAAGCGACTCTTCGTGAGATCCTCCTCGTCGAACTCTCAGTCCCTAGCCTTCGAGTCTCGCCAGGCGTTACGTCTGCTCGACTATCCTTTGTCTTAGTCTTTGCCTCCAAGTCTACATCCGACCCTATCCGGGCCAGCTGTAACACTTAGTAGGTGGAGTCTGTACTTCAGCAGCATCAATGTTGATGTTTCCTTGCTCGTCGCAGGTGTCTTCATAGACACCAAACTCCATGTCGGGGACTGCTGTGAGTGGTGTAGAATGCCTTGAACGACCCTTTTGTGGGGAACTCGGTAGGATTTTGATGCGCCTGTGGTCAGATGAAAGTTTGAGCATCCGACCGACAACTTCATTGTCAGAGTCATCGTCGTTACGGTAGATGTGAGTGTTCAGCTTTTGTTTACCCATTTTGCCACTTACCTCGCCTTTGGGACCATGGCAGGTTTTTACTAGGCCGTGTGGCAGTATTCCGACCTCAGCGAAATTGCTTGAAGGTTCCGAGCTTACCTGCGAAGCTGCGTGGAACGCCACAAATGACCCTTTCGACGAGAATCGGGGTGAGATTTTAATGTATTCCTACTTCACCGTCGAGGTCAGAGTCGGGCTGTAGACGTGAGTTTACAACTTTCACCTACTGATTTTCTGACTTAGCTTGCCTTTGTGACCATGTCAGGTTTTTTCTCGGTCGTGCTGCAGTATTCCGGCCACGACGAAATTACCAGCGGGTTCCGAAATTACCTGCGAAGCTGCTGATCAATTGGATAAGCTTCACCCTTTGGAGCTTCTCCAGGACTCCGTCCGTGGTCATCACAGTGGGACCGACTCGGAGAGACTTAGACATTTGTTGGGAATGAAGAGGCAGGCTGAGTAGTGTGTGTTGTCGTCTGATAACAAGGTGTAATAATAGATCAATGCCTGACATATGACCCAGTCGCCACTATTTTGTGGTGTCCAGAGTATGTGATTAGTCCTCGGAGCAATTTTGGTCCAAGGGGAGATGCATAACTGCCAGTTTGTATACTTTTGGTCCAATGTCACACTGATGTCAACTAAGGCTCCTGGGCATCCTCGCATGTTGTCATCTGATAACAAGGTGTAATAATAGATCAATGCCTGACATATGATCTAGTCGCCACTATTTTGTGGTGTCCAGAGTATGTGATTCAAAGTCCTCGGAGCAATTTTGGTCCAAGGGGATGCTCGGTGAGATGCATAAGTTACTGCCAGTTTGTATACTTTTGGTCCAATGTCACACTGATGTCAACTAAAGCTCCTGGGCGTCCTCGTAAATACAACACCCCGGAGGAGAAACTTGAAGCTGATCGTGCTAAGCGTCGGCGTTACTATCACAAGTATGTTTCTCAATTTCCATCCATTGCACCCATGAGTTATGTCGTTGCACAAGGCATAAAGCAAAGATTAACCATCAAGTGCCGCCGCCAACCATCACTGCTTGACCGAAACAACCTCAATGCAAGTCAGATCAATACAAAACCGATGTCATTGTTAACTTCATTTGCTACAGCCAGGATGATTGGCAACACCACATGTCCGTCTTGAAATCTACAGAGGCACAATTTTTTGAATGCATCAACGGCTCTTCTGCGAAATTCCTCAAGCGTACTTATCTCGCTTTGATTGCATCGCATGGTTCGAACACCGACATCAACATACTGGGACTTACTGCCGACGTTCTTCAAGGCCATCTTGACGGTGCACTCGAGTGTCAGGCAAATATTCTTCAAATAGCAGGGTGCGGTGACGAGTGGCGAAATGGAGAAGTTATTTGCAAGAGGATGAGGGCTGTTGTAGGCCAGACAAACGACCTGCTCTGTGCCATAATGTGCGGCCGGGACGAGCTGCAAAATCTTCATGGTCACAGTGCATTACAGTACCAAACCGTAGATATTACTCTCTATTAATTCTACTGTGATCAACGTACACAAAAGTTGGTGGCAACGGAAAATGGCCAAGTGATTGGATATGTTAAAAGCTAGTTTCACCGTTAGTAAATGAATGCCGGTGACAGGAGAAAATGCAAACTTACCTCGGTACTGCTAACAATGCATCGAGGACCCATTGGACATCCTCAAGGGCAGCATGCCACGAAGGGTGTTGCCAACCCTGCCCCTCGTCTGCGAGGCCCCACCACATCAGAGAAACCATGATGCTGAGGAGCCCATTCTGTCCAGGCTTGCGTAATACATCTCAATTTTCCCCCTCCATGCGATTCGGCTCATACACTCCATCCCGTGCAGGCGCTACGACATCCCTCCATTTAGGCTGAAGACTGCACCACCAAGTCCACCATTTGACCCCAAATTGACGGGCGTCTTCGATGTCCGGGGTACCACAGCGTGCACGATTGATCCACCACGGGACTTGCAGGGGGCGATTGGTGGAACTGAGCGCATGTGCACCACCTTTGCGATCCACAAATCGTGAGCCGCGCTCGTTCTCGACATACCTTGCAACGAGCGTAGTCCAGTTGGGTCCAAGGTCGTCGGTTTGCAAGGTCTGGACAGCATTCCGTATCCAGTTGGGTGCATCGGAGGGTAAAACGACATCTGTGCCTAAAAATAGAGGTCACAGCTACGCTTCTCGAGACACCATATGCTTGAGTCATGCACCTTGTCCTTCTTTCATCGTATTCTCCGATGGTTGGTCAGCTGATTTGCAATTGCCTGTTTCTTGTAAACCCCGTGGTGCCATGTCAGTTTCGGGCGATTCGGTGGTGCGCGCTGGTTATTTTGAGTAGTTAGGCATTGTATAATTTGTATTACAGGATAAGAAATGGCCTACCGCAGCTCGCAATGCCACTTGATGCAGTGGCGACTTGGCTTTCATAATCGAGTCGGGGGCGTTCCATGTCAGCTTGGGGAGGAATGAAATTATCCGAGCTTTTGCTAGGCGCGTCGGGTTCTGGCTGTGGAACCGCGTGGGCCGAGGGTGTGGCATCCTCGGAGTGTAGATTAGACTGCCCCCCGGATAGTTCGGAGACGCCTGCGTTGGAGGACTGATCCGCGCCTGTCATAGAGTCGTCGACAGCAGCAGTGGGACTTCGGACGGGACGGGGCTCTTTGCGTTTTTTGGGTGCGGGCGCATGGTAGGGGGCGGTCCTCGACTGTGTCTGGGGAACAGCTTTGAAGCGGTGGAAACCAACGGCGATGTAGTCAACTCTTTGCGCGGCAAAAGGAAGACTCGGAGGCACCGCCACACGGCGTCGTTTGGGCGATCTTCCTTCGTCTGGTTCCTCATCGTTTGGAGTTTGAGATTCAAGGTCAGAATCTGTTTCCGCGTCCGTTTGCGAGTCGGTAGCTGCCTTGGCCTTCTTTCGGCGTGGTCGGTTAGGTTGAGCTCGAGTGGTTTCACTCTGCTTCCAAACACCACTGTGAATGGAGACATCACAAGTCATTTAGTGTAAAACGTACTGAGTTCTCTTCACAACCATCTTAGCCGCTTCCTACGGCATCTTTGTCAGCAGAGTCATCTGCATCTTCTGGCAACCGGCGCAACACTTGTTCCTCCTCGGCTGCATGCAAAATCAATCGAGTACACTTGGAATGTGCCCTTACTTACAGTAGCACGTACTCAAATATTCCTTGAAGGTGTTGGTGACAACTTTAAACTTTTTTTGGTCAGCTTCCTGCCAGTTCTTTGGAATGGCGTCATAGTTGGTGCCATGGTGCATCCTAAATGTGTGTGATCAGCGTGTGAACATAAAAATAGAATTGACATATGAAAGGACACTGATGGACCCGTTTTTCCTGGGTTCGGGTCCGCCAACGAGCATACAAACATGCATGCCTAGGACTTCACCGATTCCATGTATGATGGGACCGACAAAACCGCCTAGTAGGCGATCAATAGCACTGTATACGAAAAGGGTTACTGGTGTAGTATGACGGATGAGTAGTAATTCAACCCACTCTTGACGCGACTGTGCGTCCGTGGATAGCGGACCGTCCACCACATCCTGCCATTCTTTCAATGCCTTTTCATGCTCTTGCTGCACACGAGCCACCCACTCCTTACGTACATCTGCATTTTCACGAGCGAAGCAAGCAGCGGTAAATTTTGCACGCTCAGCGGCACGGTACTTGTTGGCGAGCCCGGCAGTTGCCCAGTATTGCTCAAACTCGGTTTTGACCTTGGTCTCGTAGCACTCTTTGGACCATTGTTGCTCTGGTTGTAACTTTTTCGGGGGTCGAGGTGGGATGCCAGAGAGTTGGCCCAGTAATCGAGCGAATGGATTCTTTGTGTTGTCCTGGGACTGAGCAAGCTGCGTGATGCACTTTGAGGCACGGTAAACAACCCATGCGTTGATTGACTGAGAACAAGCATCAGTCCGACCTAACCTGCAACGAATATAAGAGATGAGGTTCACCTTTCTCATCACTCCGATGATTGCCTTCTTCCGGTCCGCTTCCTCGGGAGTCAGATTATTGTTGGTGGTAGCAAGACCCTAAGTGGGGTTGTCTGATTCGTTGGGTTCATAGTCGACAGGGAGGCGCCAATGGAATTTCCGGAAGTATTGATTGACGATGCTATCCACGTAGTCATTGCCGCGAGTACGGCCTTGAGCCGCTGCAGCCTTGTATTGTTCCAGATGGCCATTTAAAAAGGATAGATGGGCACCTTTTGCCCAGTTTCTTTGCAATTTCGGGATTGGGGGCAGAGCGCTGGTTGTGGGTGGCACCGATGCGGGAGGAACAGGGCCCGTGGATGAGAACGTGGGTTCACTGCGGATATGTCAGTGATGAGAAAGCAAGCGACGATGATGACACAATCACCTCATTTCAGATGCGTGCTGCAGCTGGATATTATTGTACGCGGTGAAAATTTTAACGGAGGGTTTGACAAATTAGTAAACATCAAACATCAAACGGGAAATCCCGGCAGCCATAATGGTGTGTTCCCCTAAGCCCGATATGGATGAAAATTTTAACAGAGGTTTGAGAAATTTGAACATTCAGCGGAAAGTCCCGGGATGCAACCAAAATGGTGCATGCCCCTGATCCCAATCCTGACAGCCATAATAGTGCACACCCCTAATCACCAATATGCAAATTGGAAATAAATAGATATAAATAAAGGTATAATTATAATAGATTAGTGTAATAGTGTTGGATATCTAATGTACTCGAGATATAAATTGATGACATAAGCGGAGTATAATGTGGCAGCTGGCAACTTCTAGTGGCTGTGGCAAAATCCATTTATTCTGTAAGTTGTTCGGTGGCAGGGTCCATGGCCGTTTGGTCAAAAATAGCAGCTAAGGCTGCAGAATATCCCGGATATGATGAAGCCAAGTCATCGTCCCGTCCGTCTGTTCGTCGGCGTCACTACTAGTATACAATAGGTATCGTTGGATTTACATATTCTCTGTTGTAGTTCTACTTTTGTTTTTTGTCTTGACATTCGTTTGCTACTGGTAAATAGTGCGTAGTAATATGTCTCGAATTCAATACTCATTGTTTGTCACATTACGTACTGCCTTATTTGTTATTTCCTTAAAATAGTGTGCCATGCCTCTTTGTAACCGTGGCCAGAGTCTCGGTGACTCGACCCATCACACTACGCGATTACTCTGCACTTACCTCCACAGAACACGTGATCTCAGGTCCGCATGCAATATTTAATAAAGCAAGAAACCAACAGTTGAGTCTGGACCCACTTCATCCTTGTTCTTCTTTCTGTCGTATTCCTCTGCACAGATGGCTGGATATGCTTCATGGAAATGCTTAAGCCAGGCTGAAGATGGGTTCCCGGAGGCAGTAGATCTGGAAGGTCACAAGAAACCGAGGATGGTGAATGAGGATCCGAGTCTCAGTGCTCGAGGTGTGTATTGTCTAGTGCTCCGAGTCGTGAGATTCGCTGAATCTTTGTAGATGACGCTGGTGCCAATCCTCCACGTTGCTCCTCGAGAGCGAATAAAGGGCATGGCGGGCAACTTACTCAACTCGAGAACATCGGCCGCGCCTTGAACGAACGGACTGCCGCTTCCAAAACTTCTCATGCCAGACAACTAGAAGTGGCTACCGCTGACGAACCCATGAATTCCATGGCCCCGATGAAGCCGAGGCCGAGGCCAAAGCTCCGCACTGGCACCAAGTTTTTTTCTGCATGTGATGGTCAACCGGCCCGCGCTGAGCAGGTACGCAAAGCTTTCCTTTTGCATTGGTCCGATTAGTATTGACGGCGAAGCAAGCAGTCTGCAGATCTTAACAGGGCTCCCCCACCTATGTATCAGGTAGCCGTTCAGGGCTCACGGTACGGCTTTTGCCCTCCAGACTCAGAAAAGCAACCTGGACAAGATGAGACTCCACCATCTCAGGCCTTCCGTGCTGTTGCATCTCGCGAAGGGTCGCTTGTTCCTTACAAGATGAGACTCCACCATCTCAGGCCTTCCGTGCTGTTGCATCTCGCGAAGGGTCGCTTGTTCCTGCTTATCGCGGAGCCTCGTTCGGTTCCTCGAAGCTGTGTCCCTTCTATGCCTCGTGAAGGTCCCGTCAGTCTTGGGTCTCAATGGGGATCTGGTCTTCCTGTGGCTCGTGGAGGCTCTACCGTTCCCGGATCCCGTGGAGGCTCCGTTGCTTCTACGTCTCATAGAGACTTGGCTCCTCCAAGTTCTCGCAGAGCGTCCGCTGGCACGGCTTCAAATCTTCAGCATGAGTCGCTGACAGCTACCCTACAGAAACCAGATGGTCATTGTCCTGTCGAAGAGCAAGGCAACTTACCGGTCCATTGTTACCATCAGCGTGCACCAGCTGCACCACTTGATAATGAATTTCCTTTTGAAAGGACCCAGCGCTCACAGCCTCATGGTGGCACTGTAAGTTTCGACCTTTCCACTTCCACGGTCTCTATCTGATATATGGATTGAGAACTTGAACGATCGCATTATCGATAAGGTATCTTCCGATGAAGAGACAAGAGCAGCAGAGGAGTTTCTTCAGAACAACCGGTCTTGTGGTTGGTCATCGACCGTTCTTGTTACATGTTTACCCACTCAGTTGTGTCTAGATCATCAATCACAACAACAACAGGACTCCATTCCGATCGGTAAGTGATTGTGTCCCAGTCAAACGTAACTAATTTATTATCCCCTAAGATCCAGTATTACTCGCTGAAGAATTGCAGTCGCAAACCAATGTGATCGAAGAGCATCAGTGCCGCAACCGTTTGCCTTGTGCTCCGGATCCCGAACACCTACGTGATATCCGTCAACGCCAACATTCTGGTAACTTTTACGACCACTTGCACAAGATGCACAATCGGACGAAGAACTATATACCCTGCATCCTGAGGGTCCCGTTGCTGATGCTGTTGAGGGGTTATCAGTTCCCCCGGGTGAACTCACTGGTGCCGCCACGACACTGCATTCATACCCTTACAAGTTCCAGGAAATTATTGAACGTGCCAAACAGCTTGCGCAGTGCGGTGCTGCTACGGATCCGTTCCCGAGCCGAGCTTGGTTCGTAGACGAGAAGAGTCTCGAGTACATCGCTGAAGCAATCACTGAACGTGAGGAACAGGGCG
>JBBPOJ010000408.1:0-28151 GCA_038091395.1 Leccinum rimulosum
GTGACGAAATTTTGTACTCCCAAAAAATTTCGTCAATGAGGCCTGTGACGCGTGACAAACGTGAAATTTCGTCACGTCAAACGTCCGTGTGACGCGTGACAGACGAATCGATTGAAATGGTACAGTACTCATATTTTGCACAATGGGTTTGTGTGTACATTACAGTTATCAATAACGCGTGCAGCACGACTAGGAAGCTTGTTTATTAACCTGTAACCAAGAAATTAAGATGAGGAGAAAATAAAGTGATAGCGAAACCCACATGATGAACGGTGTCGACGAGAGGGGCAAGTTGACAGACAGTCGTCACTGAGCACTAGTAATCTTTTTCGTTACGTAATTTGACATAAGCAATTGTTTACATAAGCGAACCCTTTTGCAGAGAGCTGATTTTTGCGCCTGACAGAACCCTCCCCACTATCGTGGGAGTCGGGGACTGTACAGTCGGTCACCAGACTACCTCCCATCATTAGTTATTTGTAGTACTGCCATGAATACAGTCATCGGCACATCATTATGGCTCTACCCAATCCCTTTAAACCCACTCAGCATCCAAGTTTCACCGTCAAACAATGCTCACGGACGTCACCGTACTCGCAGTGGTTGGCCTGACCACCCTGACCATCTACCTCTGGAAAAACCGCACTGCTCACGCCAAGCATTCCAAAGGCTTTCCACTACCCCCAGGGCCACCCAGGAGGCCCCTGGTTGCCAATCTGTTTGACCTACCAGTCTCCAAGCACTGGCACAAATTTCTCGAGTGGAAGGATCAGTATGGTATGAGCATTCTGACGTCAGAGTTGATTATGACTTATCCAAAATGCGTGATATTTAGGTGACCTCGTCTATGTCGAGGTGATGGGCAACAAGATGCTCATAGTCAACACGTTTGAGGCTGTTTTAGATCTCCTCGAAACGCGCCACGCCATTTACTCTGACCGTCCGGGCTTCACCATGGCCGGTGAGCTCATGGGGTTGGACAGAGTATGTCATTTCTTGTATCGCGGATTTCAATCGCTAAAGGGTACAGAGTATGGGCTTGCTCCAATACGGAGAAGAATTGAAAAGACAGCGGAGGTTCGCACACATGGCTCTAAGTCCCGAGGCTGTCAGGAAGTACCACTCGATTGGGGACTTCGCGACCAAATATGTCGACACTCTGCTCACCGCCCCGGATGACTTTCAGCGGCAACTTCGTCTGTTCGTGAATAACGTTTATTGATTAACATGCTCACTCAAGGTGCTCATGCAGCGCTGTTGGTCGGATAGTCATGGCTGTGACATACGGCCTACCAGTCGATACCCCAGATGATCTTGTGGGTTTCACGTCAAATTACTCGTCCTTCTTTCTAATCCATCGTAGTACATCACTGATGCAGAGAAAACCATGGAGTTGATCGGGAGGGCGACCGTTCCAGGAGCATTTCTCGTCGATCTTGTACCAAGCTGTAGGACATCATGCCCTTTCTTCAGTTCACCCCACACTAACCTCTCACTCCCTAGTGAAGTATCTCCCTTCCTGGATCCCCTTCAACCATATACACTCCACTGCAGCAAGTGGACGTGCAGAGATCGAGGGCTTCATCACTAGGCCTTACGAGCACGTAAAAAGGGAACGCAAACAGGGAACCAACCAACCTTCGTTCACAGCTGACTGTCTCGAAAAATACCAATCCGACGACCCTGACGTACAAGCTAGTGTCGAAAATACGCTCCGCTGGGCGGCAGGGTCAATGTATGGTGGTGAGTACCAATCTCGATCTGTGCCTGTGATTCCTTCTTGACGAATGTGATCAAATAGCTGGGGGAGAGACTGTACGTATCAATATTTGGATCAAACGCAGTGATGTTTTATGATAATTCCCTATACCAGTCATACTCCACAACCCTCAATTTCATCATCGCTTTAGCAATGTACCCTGATGTACAAGCAAAGCTAAAAGAAGAGCTCACCCGCGTTGTCGGAACCGAGCGTCTCCCAACACTTCAGGATCGTGATTCCTTACCCTATCTCCAGGCGGCTATCAAAGAGGCAATGCGGTGGAAGCCTGCACTTCCCCTCAGTATAGCACGTGTAACGAGGACAGCAGATTTTTACAGAGGTAGGTGGTTGATGTATCCCTTCGGCACACTCGCAGACTTATCATACACCATTCTACAGGATACTATATTCCGGAGGGCACCATGGTCCTTCCAAACGTGTGGTGCGTATTACTTGAAACAAGGAGTGAGAGAGAAACTGAATACGTGAATTCGGCAATTTAATAGGGCCATAACAAAGGACGACAAGAGTGGATTCCCTGCGGAAGAGTTTGTACCGGAGCGTCACCTTGCAAATGAAGTCAAGGAAACTGCGATAGATCCGCATGCATACGCATTTGGCTTTGGACGTAGGCAAGTCGTAATCTTAGACGCTACTTTGACCATACCTGATTTGGTTTTTCCCGGATACTACTTGACAGGATCTGCCCAGGTAGACACCTCGCCGACAACATTATCTTCCTTCTGTTTTCCAACATCATCGCAACCGTCGAGATCTCAAAGAAGAAAGATGCAAATGGGAACGAGATCCCGTTGATTCCATCTTACAGCGCTGGATTAGTGAGGTACGTCGACTGATGACCTCTTTTGAAACCATGAACTAATTTAAGTTTGCCTTGTGAACCTCGACCTCGAAAAGTTACCCACAACACTTCGAGGTAGACATCAAGCCTACCTCGAAAGCGGCGATCTCGATCGTCAAGGAGAGTATATCCCAGCTAGGGTGAGAGTATGGACAGTGAGAAACGGTCGATATCCATGCTATCGGTTGGATCTGAATGCGCCTGGGAGGTCTGGTCTGTTTACCGGTTCATGTCTCTTGATGCATTACTCTAATCAAGTTCAAATTACCAAATCATATCCTATTTATTGGCATCCGTCGATATGACGCAAGTACTACCAGTTAGTCTACGACGTCGACGCCTCACGCTCTGGATTTTCAAGCTCAACCTATCGGCCCCTAAGGACATGATAATGACATCTGACTGCTAGGCTACATTTGGCCGTTAACTTCATCGTGACTGACACGACCCTTTTCTCCTACTGGCAATTGTGATATGCTGAATTGTTATAAGTATCTGACGCTTGACAACCCCATCAGGTCCATTCTCGTTGGATGATTATGATTATGTTGGGGAAATTTGCCTAGCGTTGGATGGCTGTTCCGAATGGAACCAGACTTTAACTCAAAAGGTGGACGCATCAAAATTTCGAATTCTGGTCATGTGGGTCTTTATGATGGACTGTACAACAGGACGGCCCAGCTGAGGTAGATTGAGCCTGCAGTCGTCATTAATAATTAATGACCGTATCTGCGCATTCGACTTTCAAGCAGTATCACCCTTGAGTCAGGCAGACTCAGGCTCCGATGCCGACCAGAAAATTTATTGACGTGCTTCCACCAAACCGCACGAGGACCGCCGTTTCACCATACATTCGGGTGGATAATAAATATCCTCTCCTCTACAGCACACGTTCCAGGCATGTATAGTATGATCCTCTCAGCAATTCGTCTGATCCTCCCTCGCTATCTCCTGTACGTCCTCCAACCTCTCGTTCTGCTCAACGTCCGCAAACACCATCGCCGTCTCTAGAGCACTATGACCAGATATAGTCGACAAACCAAAGCCGGTATCGATCCCTTCTCTGCGTCTTCCTCGAACATCGTGCGCATATAACTCCCGTACACTGATAATGAATCGAGGAGTCAAACAGAACGTGGACACGTATGCCAGGATGTTCAGAATGATCGTCTCTGCCTCCGTCGTGAAGTCCAGGAAGCCAATAAGATAAATTAAGAATGCCCTGCATTGAAGGACACGGATAATCAGCTTAATCGGCAATTATTATGAAAAATGGAAGATGATGGTAACACACCCGAAGAAGTAAATGATGCCCTGCTCTACCATCAAGTTGATGTATTTGTTCAGTTCCCATCTCTGGGTTGCACGGTACATCTGAATCGACTGCCTCATAAATTGGATGATCATGAGTGTGCATAGTAATGCACCGTGTGCCATTTGCAAAATAGCAGCTACCATGCTCCATACAGACAGAGATACTAACTGATATGAGCAGTATGAGATGTCTAGTATTTGAACATCTTCAACTGTGATAATAGCAACTCATCAGTAGTGCTGTGAAGCTTCATTTAGCCAACATCATTACATGCCACAGTTTGCTTGAAGTTCACAGTCACGGACATGATACGGTCAACAGTAGTTGAAATGACCATGATGGAAAACAACAGGAGGACAAGGATGAGCACCAGCCTTGATTGGCTGTACAATGCCCATACTCGGAGGATCATTGCACCTGCATTCATCAGTATAATGCACCTTTCTCTGAAAATCAGTCATACAACTCACAATCAGCTGCACCAAGAAAGAGAAGAAATGACCAAAGTTGAGTGATATATAATATTCCGCCTTTAAAATGTTCAGAGGCTGAGTGCACACTGGACAAGCCTGCAATGCATTTGCACTCACAACTGTTTGATGGATACAAGGCAATTGGATTTGAGTACCAAAGATAAGAGTAGGAAATACATACAGCTGTTGGACAAATATTTCAGATATTTGTTAACCATTGATGTTGTAAGAAGAAAAATACCTCCGAAGGGCCAGGTAGAAAGCTACTTCCATCTTGAAGCAGGAACACGGTTAAATAATGTTTGTCTTCTCAAAGGCATACAGACATACTAATTGCAGTAACTCTGTCAAGCCATTTAGAATTACCACTGGCAATCTGGTGAATTGTAACAGAAACAGACTCACATGAGACTGTAAAGACCGACATAACGAATCTGTAACTATGTTCAGGCAATAAACCTCCACTGACTTGTTCAATACACACCAGGAGGAACAATGCTGTCACCAAGGTCCAGGGTTTCATCTACAGTCTCATCAGGATCATTCCGTCATGGAGAATACTAGTCTTTTGCTCCGAGTCAGACTGACCCATATGTGGTCCACCTACATCAATAATCAACAAGCAAAACCTCATAAAGGACACTAAGGAGAACTTACTTCTTTTGAAAAGGTAAGGACTGTGAGTAGTATAGAGTGAGTATATTGTAGTATCGGATCAGAAGCTATTTGATCTGCACACCATAATCATACACAGTGGCCGTAATCATCACAACTGACTCGCTGGGCTTGTGTCATTAGTTTTTTGAATGTGAGGGAAGAGCATACGGGCTACATAATCATAGTGCCGGTGACTCTCCAGCGTCAACTGGAGAGAGGAAGACATGACAGACGTGTGGAGTCCTCAGTGGAAGCAGAGCGTATTCAGGACTGATATTTGGAAGGGAAGACAAACCTGGCATGCGGCGCCGGTAATACATAGTATATATAAGAGACCCGTCGAGATTGCATCATGCACCACTCATGGTTTACCTTTTCGGATGCCAATTATGATGATCTGATCAAGGGTTGATTTGTTAGTTCCCACCGGTGGTTGTTCTCCAAGGCATGGAACTTACGAAAGGTACAGCCCGGGCGTTGTCCGAAGACACGAAGTTCTGGCTGTGTACACGGTTCTTTGATGAAGTGACATAAACTTGCCGCCACATGGTGGTTCTGATTAGAGGTTCGGGTTGGATTGATAAGTACTGCCGTAATCATTGATGCACTTCAAAGTTCGCGCCGTACTAGTACAATGATTGAGCCGTAAAGTACCATCGCCTCGACGAACGTTCGAACTCACGCCATTGCGTCCCTCGTCAGATGGGCCGGCAAACGTACAGATCCAATCCCCAGAGTAGCATTTCTAAAACACAAAATATCAATATCCATCGAAATCACCCCGCCACCAAACACTCCTTCCTCTCCCATTCAATCTCCTGCCTCAACGCGCCCCTCAACACCAACTCGGACGAATACACCTTGAATCCTTCTTCCACCAACGACCGCCAAATCCCCTTGTCCTCCATACACGACACCACGTACCGATTCCCCTTGCCTTTCAGTATTCGTACCGTAGGCGTCACTGAAATCTGTACTTGCCCACCCCCAGCAGAGACGACGTTCTTGAGAAGCTTGGTGTCCACAGAGACTTTGGGCGTCACGTAAAATGTCATCTGCTTGAACAAGTTCGGACCACCCTCGGGTCCTTTGGCACGCGCCATCGCATCCGTAAAGTTAAACTCCCATTTTTTCTCTGCAACCGTGTCTGACAATAAGTGGTCCTTCTCGCCTAGAGAGGGACGGTGAGATCAGATCAATAACGAGAGGTCAATCTAAACTTTTGCACGCACCAAGGAGCTTGCCACCCTTGGCACTTGCAGTCGCCCATTCTTCAGTCAAGATCCACGGCGAGACTGACATGGCACAGAGGAATTTTTCCGTCCGAACGAAGCCCTTGGCGATGAGATGCGTACAGTCCGTCGGTTTCGTTGTCATTTGTACGCCTAGTTTTGTCAGACGCTGAACGACGAGGACGTGTGGAATGAGCATCCTTTTTTGCCTTGGATTCGAAAGGAAGAAAAGAGAACTAACCTTGATAACGTCGTCCGTGAGGCTCACACCAGTCGTCATCACTCGGATGGGGGCCAACTGTTTCCCCCGGCCACGAGCGCCATTCTTTTCCACAAGACCGCTTGGCTTGTTCTTCGCTGGAGGACCGTCCGTCTCCTCGTCGGAACCCACAGCGATCGTCACTTTCGTCTTGCCCTTCCCATTGACCAGTTTCGGCTTCGCCTTGACCGAGGGAACAAGTACCACTTCTTCCACCTCCGCTTCTTCTTCTTCTTCTTCCTCCTCCTCTGGTTCCTTTATCACCTTTCTTCTCTTCCCACCCCTCTTATCCCTCTCCTCATCCTCATCGTCTCTCGCAGACATAACTGACTCCCCACCCTCGCTCCGCCTCCGCTTCGCCTGTTTCTGCTCCCTTTCAAAACTGATCACATCCGGCATAATCACCTCCTTCAACCGCGCAGTTGCCTTGTTCGCCGCACTTCGTCTCGGCCCACCACGGCTCGCGGATATCATGGATGTATCCGCGATCATGGACGCATCGTCGTCATTTTCGCTTTCGCCCATATCCTCTTCGCGAGTCTTGCTTGCTTCCTTGGGCACACTGGGCTTGGGTTTGGCCTTGGCCTTGAGCTGAGGCTGGGGCTTTGACTTCCCAGAGACGACAGGCGTCGTCGACGGTTTCGCAGGAGAAGGCTTGCTGCGTTTGCTCGTTGATGCCGACGCCTCTGCGGCAACCGCTTGGATCGAAGCTGCAGGCGCGAGCTGCTTGGGCCTAGACCTGGACCCCGAAGCTGCATCAGCTCCACCTCCTTTTTTCCTACTTTCGCGCTCAAGATCGCCTTCGTCCTCGTCTTCTGCTGCAACGCGTTGACTAGGTTGTGACGAAAAATAATCTTTAGGCACAGATGGGACGAGCACAGATAACCGGCGGTTAGGTACACGCGAAATTTTCGCAGGGATTGGTGAGACTGGCGACGGCGAACGCGTAGAAATTCGAGGGCGAGCTGTGTCTTCTTCACCCTTCCTTCGCACCTCTTTTGTTTGACTTTTCCTTTTTTCCTGAACTTCACCAATGCGTTTTGGTTTTGCAGGCTCATCTCGTTGCTTCCTGGTGTCTGTTTTCGACTTTGCAGACATCATCCTCGTTTCGTCTTCACTCTCCCCACCCAGAACTGAGCTGGGCCGCGATCTGGACTTGGACCTCGGTCTAGGCTTCATCCCCGATTTGACAGGCGTCTTCGACTTTGCGCCAGTAGTCTTGCGAGGCGGCACCGACACTTCCGACACCTCGCCCACATCCGAATGTTGATCGGAATCGAAACCAGCGGTCGTCCCTTTCGCTCCTCGTCTTCCTTTATCTGATTGGGCAGGCACTGGTTTCTTGGCCTTGTCCGCCTCCTCTGTCCGGGCGGCTGGAACGTTGGGTCGTGGCCCAGGTTTTGAAGGACCTGTTCGTCCCTTCTCTGCATCCTTGGCCGTCCCCTTCCCCTTCCCCTTTCCATCTTTCGAGCTCGCTCCCGGGTCGCGCACGACAAACTCGATCTCGCCTATTGACGAGGCCCTCGACACACTCCGCGACCGAATGCGTGGAGACTTTGGCATCCGTTGTTTACCATTCGTGGAGGTACCTCGTCCGTTGCCCACGTTCCCCTCCCCGTCGTCCGAGGGAAGTTCGATAACCTGGTCGACAAACGCACCCATCGCTGACGCCGCCGCTGGCGTTGAGGTGGTCCCGCGCTTCCTTGTGGAGGTCGGCGTCTTCTTCAGTGACCCCGCGCGGGAGCGTGGTCGGGCTTGTGGTTCTGTCGGTACATCGCCGTCCAAGATCATCGACAGCCCATCCGTTGTCGTGTCGTTCGCATAAGCCTCGTACATTTCCGATGTAATTTCACCGTTGCGCTCGCGCTCGCGATGTTCTGCATCGCGCACTATCTCTTGTTCCACGTCGATGACGCCGATGCCACGACCACCTGGTAGAGCGCCCCCATTCACGCGCGGGGGAGGCATGGATTGAGAAGAAGGGGCTTTACGCGGGAACGTAATTAGAATGAGCAAGTAAAGGGACCATAGAGGAGCCATACCTCCGTCAGGTCGCGTCATCAGTATATTTCCAAAGTCGATACCCGGGGGATACACGATGTAACGTTCAAGTCCGACGGTTAGCGCACTGATGCGCGTGAGTAGCACGATACATGAAACGCAAGGAAAGACTCTTACCGCCATTCCACGATACAGTCTTCAAGCCATGTGTGGTTCACGACCGGGATAGACCACGAGAGTGCGCGAGTTGCCTTGGGTGACGGCTGGCTATAGGGTAATCCAATTAACGCGCACAAACGAGCGAGCGGAAACACACTCACAAACCGGCCACGAGAACCTTGTTCGATTGGCTCATGCTAGGTGTAAACTTGGCGCCAATGAGAGTAATGAGACGTTTGAGATAGTCGCGTGCTGCACCCGTGTAATTGGTGATCGAAATCTCCTGCAAAAGAGTCTGTTAGGGTGGAGGGATGGCGATAATCTAAGTGTCACGCACACAACCGATGAGACCAGGGATGCCACCCCTTGGAGTGGGATACCATAGGAGCGAATCGAGGGGAGAGTGAAGGGCACCAGTGGACTCCACGCTAAAGAGCCAACTGAGCGTGCCGATGAGAAGAGATGCACGCGCTGCCTATAACGCGCGAGACGTGAGAACGAAACACGACTGTCTGGAATCCATACCTTGAAATAGGATTTGCCACTGCGCCATCGCGTGACGAGCACGTCGCACTCATCGACTGCCTTTTCTTCCTCGTCCTCCTCTGCGTCTTCTGCGACGGGTACGACGAGACCACCTGCACGCTGAATACCTGCTTCGATCGCACGCCGCGATCCGTCACTCAACTCGAAAGAGGCGGAAAGAAGAATACGACGGCCTGCCCATACGCGGACGGTTTCGCCTTGGTTCGTTGCGTCTGCTGTTTCTGCCTCTTTATCTCCGGCGGGTTTTCGCCTTCGGACGCCGTCTCCGTCCTTGTCGAGATCAAGAACCAGACCGGGGCGCAAGATAGGTGGATCTGGCCATAGGTAGGGTGTTTCTGGGATACGACGACCGAGACGGACGGCGTCGTCGAACCAATGTGGGGTAAGGATGCACATGTGGGTTTGGGATGAGAAATGGAGGGCCGTGTTGTACTGAATAAAGAGGTAAGAGAGGTGTGAGCGGTGTGCGAGAGATGGATACCTTGTCACTGCCAGCGCGGAGGGCAAAGAGATGGGTGACGTCGCGGGTGAGACCGGTGCGCCACTGACCACCAAGGGCGGTAATACCTGCGGAGAGGACCTCCAAGTCGCTTGCAGAAAGCTGGGCCGAGGGTCAAAATGGTGTGTAAGATGACGAGAGAGACGCACGTCGGTAGCACAGGCGACGACGCTTGAAAAGATCATGGCTGGGTCTGGAGAGTAGTACTGCTCGCTGTGAGAGTGTCGGTCAGAGTACACGGGAGAGAGAAGAGACACGCACGACTGGAGTTTACCCATGACTACGCTGCGATCGACCCAGCGGTCAGTGACCAGCTTGGTCGCTTCATTGTTGTGTACTGCGTGGGATGCTGGGAGGGTGATGAGATGTGTGTAGGGCGGGAGCGGTGCAGCGCCGTTGAGATCGAGCACGGCGGCGAGTTCTGTTCTACGCGTCGGGGACAACGACGGTGACAGCGAATACCTCACGCCGTCAAATACGGCCATCTCGACGTTCTTGTTAAACGACGTAAGTCGAATTCGACACAACGCGTCACGTCACATCACATGATAGTCACATAGTCACATTCAGAATCTACTGTATGCATACATACTTCATGACCGTGCAGCGCCTGGCACGTTGCGACGTTCCCTACGCGGTGCACGCTCAGGTTGTGCAATGGACACCTGCACGACATTGTGCGGTATGTCAAAGTTGAGCGCCTTGAGCATCTCCTGCAAAGACGGTCATCATCCGGGTATCCATGACGGAAAAAGGAGACGCACAGAAGTGTCGGTGTCCAACTCGAGTCCAGTAGTGCTCGTGTCGAGCGCAGAGACCTCGGGGACGTAGTTGTCTTTTCTCTCTCTCTCTTCCTCCTGCAGCTTGAAGGAAATACCACGAACGGGGCCGCGCTGAATGCGCTTCATGAGATGGGTCGTGAAACCCGAGATCTTGTTCCTGAGACGCTTGGAGGGGATCACAGCCTGATCAATACAGTCAGCCAGGACCAAGAAGGAGCGGGGGTAAGGGTACGGACGACTTCATCGATGATCCGCTTGTTGGTGTGAAAGTCGAGCGTGAGACGGGGGTAACTGACTGACTTGAGCCTCTATGCAGATAGATTCAGCGAGCGTAGCACTCACTATTTTTCGATGAGCACGCGCGAGGCTCTTTTGGTGGTCTTGGTACGAACGCGACCCTAGAGCAAAATTAGCTTACGACAAGGACAGCGCATATATCGTACCATGTTGATTGCTTAGTGGATGTCGAGGACGTCGAGAGGTTGCTGATCACTGATCGCAGAATTCCGAAGTGTGGCTGAGTGGTACTATACAGTTCATCACAGCCACCGCCTGCCCATTCCGCCCCCCACACGATCAAATCTCGTCTTCATCGTACAACATGGTCCGCGTTTCTGTCCTGGTAAATGGCTACGCTTTTTTCGTGTACCATAATTTACTGATACACCAACATTCCAGAATGATTGCCTTGTGAGTCTATCGAAACACGTACCGACTCTCTGGATTTAGACGGCATTTCAGAACAACATCGTAAACGCCGAGCGCCGTGGCAAACGCCAGGTGCTGATACGTCCCTCGTCAAAGGTAGTCGTCAAATTCCTCAGCGTGATGCAACGCCATGGCGAGTGTTCCTCCCCCGTTGTCTTTCCCGGCCTTGAGAGATGCCAAAGGCTGACGCGCTACCCTTCTTGTAGGCTACATTGGCGAATTCGAGATAATCGACGACCATCGTTCTGGAAAGATCGTCGTCCAGCTGAACGGCCGACTCAACAAAACAGGCGTCATCTCGCCCCGTTTCAACATCCAGGTGACCCAAATCGAGAAGTGGGTCAACCTGCTTCTTCCTGCCCGTGGATTCGGGTACATCATCCTCGTACGTTCCTTGACCATAGTAACTTCGCGATGCTCAAGTAATGTATTACAGACGACGTCATCTGGCATCCTGGACCATGAGGAGGCTCGACGTAAAAACATTGGTGGCAAGATACTAGGTTATGTATACTAGACCCCATATGTATGTGTGTATTCCTTCGTACCTCAAAATGCCACCCCCCGCACTATGATAATCATGACATGGACATGATGACGAGGAGTAAATGACGCTCAGGGTTTCTTTGCACCAGTCGCTATCAAGATCAGAATTTCAAGTCTCTGACGATGGACGCGTGGCGTGAGTAGCGTTACGACGTTGAGGATAGCTTGTATGGTACTACATACATGCGGCCATGGCCCATGAATTGTTCTTGACCGACAGCTGAGCGCTGAGCCGTCCTGCTCATGATACAAAATATGGACTTAATGACCTGAGTCAAAGCAAACACATGGTCGTCAGTCGGGCGAGGTTACGCTTTCAGAGAGTCCGAGTGTACGAATGTTATCTAACTCATGGCAAACATCTATGATGTACGGACAACATTCTGCAACCAAGGTCGCGGTATTACGACAAGACAGTGTACTAAATAGACAACGAGGATCCCAGGGTTTTACTTGCCACCCGTGGTACCAAGACCCATCGTGGCTTTGAAGGTATCGTAGATCCACCACTGGAAGCCTAAGTCCAGTCGTCAGCATAAGCTGTCACAAAAGGACATGCACTGCACTCACCCGTCAGTGTACCAATCATGATCACACGCGTACCGAGACCCTTGGTGGCAAGAGTGACGGCACCCGTTTCTGATGCGATCTGACCGATGCTCTTGCCCTTGTTGGCGGGCTTACCCATAAGCGATACGACAGTATCAGCCGGGTGTGACACGATAGCACAGACAACACCAGCAAGGTAACCAGAGGCAAAGGTAACGCCAAGCTGGGTCGTCTTGGCGTAAGTCTCCTTGGGCTCCACGAAGACGTGGGTGTAAAACAGCTGCACAATCTTCTCAAAGAAGAAGAACTTGGCCATTGTGTAGGGGATCTGACAAATCAATGAGTTGGGTAGACATGGGACGAGGCCAGATCACCAACCTGGCGTGACCAGAGAGGAACGATAGAGCCGAATGGGTAACGTGTCTCGATTTTGTTTTTGCTCATCTCTCTAAGAGCAGCACCAAAGGCGGTCGGGAAAGTACCGGTCGGGCTAGTCTGAATCTTGACCTTTGTCATTTCAAAGGGACAGAGAGCGATGTCGGCAAACACCTCCGCAGAAGCAGAGCCGGCCAGCCAGATAGCGGGCTTGTACGCGTTGGAAATCTCTTCGCCGGCGAGGTTCATGTATGTGTCTTTGAACACTTCGTACAGACCATACTTGAACATGCCCTGCAAAGAGTAGCCAACGAGCGTGGGGCCGACGCCTTTCCAGAGGCCAGTTTGACCCTCTTCGCGAACAAGGGTGGCAAGGCCGGAACCAAGAGCCTTGTATTTCGCCGGGTTTACCTGTGAAGGCCTTGTAGTGGAATAACATCGAATTAGCATGAGAGACGAACCTGCATATTGCATTTAGCAACGTCGAGAGGCGTGATACCAGCGTGTGTGAGACCGCAGGCAAGAACACCACCGAGCATGCACTTGGCATAGTAGGAAGAATCGTGAGGAACGGGGCCGAGGTATCTGGCGGGGAAGAGCATGAAAATGACTGAAAGGAGGGGAAAAAAATGGAGACACACCGTGCATCCCACTTTCCGGAAGGTGCTAAATGCGACATGGTAGGTAAAGTGAAGGTCTAAGGTCTATGTAAGTCTAGGGAATTGGCTTGTTGGCTGGTTGCAGACAAGAGTGTTGCTCGGAGTCGGACAAAAATTTTGCGTTCCGAAAACAACCGCACATTGCTATTTATGGAAATGCCGAGTGTACGTCTCCGAGAAATTCCCACGAGCGACACAGTACTAGGACAGAGTCTTGTCTGGACGGTTTTGTTGGTAGCAAACGTCTAATCGTAAATATCATGAAGACTCTCTCGAATATTTTGATCACAGGACTTTTTTTACCGAGATTTCTAGTTCGGGCCTCTGATAATCATGGTGACCAATTGCCTTCGGACGAATCAGCCGATCAGCCGAAATATCATTACTCACTCAGGCTCACGATCCTTAACTCTCCATGATGCCAGTCGCAACGCCGTCCTTCCCACTCGTCAAAATGAACGGATCGTCTCCACTGTGGCGACCCATTCGGGTCAAAGAGCCTCCGATCCGGACGCAGTTCTCTTTCGATCCATTGGAGGATGCACTGGCCGCCTTTGCTCGCGGCGAACCAATCGTGGTCATGGACGACGAATCCAGGGAAAACGAAGGCGACATCATCATGTCTGCAAGCAAATGCACCACCGAGGCGATGGCATGGATCATCAAACACACAAGGTCTGCTGGTCATACATGTCCACGCATTGGCTGACCCGTTCCCAGCGGGTACATCTGCATCTCTCTACCAGAAAAACGTCTCGAGGAACTTGAAATTCCCATGATGGTACCACTCAATCAAGATAGGCACCGCACGGCCTACACCGTCACCGTCGATTACAAGCACGGTAGGCGATCCTTTATGCATAATATAGAACGCGACGGTGACCTAATTTTGGCTAGGCACTACCACAGGCATATCTGCACATGACCGTTCTCTCACAGTTAGAATGCTCGTCGATCCCTCCGTTCACGCCTCCGACTTCACCCGACCAGGTCATACGGTTCCCCTTCGTGCACGTCAGGGAGGCGTGTTGGAACGCAGAGGCCACACAGAATGCGGCATCGATCTATGTATGCTCACGAATCAGCCCCTGGGAGGGGTTTTGTGCGAACTCGTGAACGATGACGAGATGGGCACTATGGCTCGGCGGGACGATTGTAGAGTCTTTGCTGACCAGTGGGGTCTGCAGATGATCAGCGTGGAAATGCTTGCGCAGTACAGGACGTCTATACTATCCTCTAATTTACTTTGATACCCGTGAGCAAGCTTATTTAAGTAAATTGCACGACTCATCATAGACTTTTAATGAATTCGAACCCAGGATATGTCTCCGTTTGGTCCAAGAGTTATTCGTGTCATCCGGGAAGCAATAATTGCCGACCGCACGCACACGACGTTCATGGTACACAACACTGGCCTCTGTAACCTCAATATTATCACCTTCCCGCTTCTCACTGCCTAATCCGATATCCCACCTTCCGCGAATATCTCTCCCATTTCTCCCCAAAGCACTCCCACAGGAACGTTGTCCTCTGTCACGCACCGCCCACTGGTAAACACACTCTCCACCATCCACGTGCCGAAAGCGAACCTGCCAAACCTCGTCCCGAGCCAGCCACAGCGGCTCGCGAACGAGCCCGGGACCAACAATCAGGAGGGACATGCCCAGCATGCTCAGTATGGCGCACAGATGGCCAAGGTGGCGCACGATTCCGTACGGCCCCGTCGTTACGAGTTGTGGTCCTTGCGCACGGCTAGTTCGTACGTGAAGCGGCTCCCTAGGGTGCGGAAGCACTATAGGCGCCCGAGGCTGCCGGTAATGGCGAGGGCGGACCCGGCTAAAAAGTAAGTATCGAACCTCGCGCTGGGGAGATGGTACCCCGGGAGGACCAGTCAGGAGATCGCGGAGGGATAACGGGTGGCAGCATGACAGCCGCCTCAGCGACGCACGAAGAATTAAAATCACCTAGAGACATCGGGGTGGTTAGCTTCTGTTTCATCTCGACGCGCGATGCGCGCGTGGTGGGGAGCTCATACCCTGAGCGAGATCGGGAGAATAGTTTCGTAGGAGTATCGTCAATGGCAATATGGAACTCCTGAGTAATCGAGTTACTTACAGCAAGAAAAAACTACATTCATCAAATCCTCACTCAGTGGGCCCGATCGATGAGCGAACATCGTATGCAATTCAGCAGTGCTCAAGTGAATGAACATTTGAACGATCGTTCTCAGAGTACCGGGAATAAGTCTCGGCCCCGGCCCGACTCTGAATCGGCAGCTTTGTTGCCCATTGGCTCGTCGCCGAGGCGGCGTTCAACCGTTGCGTTGAAGCTTGAATGCGTTGCGTCAGACTCTATCGACTCACCGTCTCTGCGTTTATAAATCGCGTCACTGTAGGGTATGAATCAACCAATAGTTCTTCGGAGTATGTACTTAGCCAAATATACGCAAACATCACTTTCCACTTCGCCAACACCACCCATGGTATCTCTCGCTCGTTACATCCGAAATATCCGCAGAACGGGCATAAAGCAATGGTGGCATCAGATGCAATACATCGGCGATGCCAAAGCTGGAACCCTCGTCGGAACCGACCAGTATGTCACCCCCCTCGTAATGACTCTCCGCACAACTAACAACCCTCGTTCGGTCAGGTTCGGAAACAGGTACTTTGAGAACATGAACCCCGAGGACGAAGTTCCGGGTACGTTCTGCGATGTTGCGCGTGTATACCAATGCTGCCCTGCTGACCTCCTACTCCCGCGCTCCCGCCGCATCAGGTCGTCACAGATGGGTCGACTTTGCACAACATTACAACAACGCGTCGCAAGTGCCTCCCGAATGGCATTCGTGGCTCCAGCACATCCGACAGCGTCCGCCGGCGGAGGACGACGTCATGAAGAGTTCTTCTCCGACGTGGAAAGCTGTGCGTTTTTGTTTCTTCCTTCTTCCTTGATCGAGATTTCCATTGATATTGTCTTGGTCGAATAGCCATGGGTAGAGAATTTGACTGGGACACGCGGTGCCTACCGTCCGTACAATACGGCCGTACCGAAAATCAACGCTTGGCAACCAAAGATCGCAACCCGAGGATGAGTACGTAGTGTAGTCGTTCCGTCTCGATGTTTAGACAGCTTGTTTCCCGCCTTCCGATTAGTTCTGTATGATACACGCTGGGTGGGACATGGCGCTGAACGGTCCTGTAGTGTAGTGGTTATCACTTGGGATTTTGATAGCCAGCTCTGCAGGCTGCTTCCTCGCCTTCCCAAGACCCAGGTTCGAACCCTGGCAGGACCTTTACTTTTTATTGCCTCAAAAGCTGGACAAATGATTGACTCCCAAGATCGGGGGAACTGTATCATTCAAGGCACGGCCTTGCAGGCAAGCGTACTATGCACAAGCACGCCGATCCCGTCAGATGCATTCACGCAGTGGGCCGATCCATCTATTCAACGTTCAACGTTCAACCACAACAAGTGGCCCCGCTATTCGAATTCCTGCAGTCTAGCTACTATCATTGGGTATGCAGAGAAAAAAAGAGAGTCCCGGAAACGACTAAGGTAAAAAGCCAACTAACATAAGCATAAGCAATACAATAAAACACGCCCGTCGTCCGTCTGTCTGAATCGACGAGCGAAAAGAGAGAGTGAGGTGAGAGAGAGCAGCAGGAGAGCACGACATCGATACAACCCCCCACCCTCCGATCAATATCCCGACGGCTTCGCACCCTCCGACGTATCGTACGCCCGAATGACACGCGTCTGATCCAACCGCCCAGCGCCCGGTCCAGCACCAGCACCACCCTCGGTTTGACTGAACGCAAACCCTCGATTCCGTCGCATCCGTTGCACCGCCCGCACCTTTTTGATCGCCTTTTGAAATTGTTCTTGACGAGGTCGGTAGTCGGGAATGTTGTACTTTTGCAGCTCCTGCGCAATGTGGTAGGTTCGTGGGCGGTACGTCCGTCGATAGTATTTCCACGCCACGTCCCGCGCGAGACAGACGACCGGTAGTAGCAAGAGCATAAAGTAGAACACCGCGTCGGTCCACAGACGTGGAACCAGTCCGGCATATTCGGTCGAAAATCCGAGTGCGGGTGTGATGAGGGCGTACAGAGGCAAAAAGATCATCGTGAACAGGAACGAGCCTGGGATGGCAGCCACCGTGTACTTGGTCCACAAACTAGGACAGTATTCGTCACAAAGATACGAGGGTCAATGCAAAAGGACGTACTCGGAGATCAACGCAGCCTTGCCGAGCACAGTCAACAGCACGGCGAGATACAACGCCGTGCCCCAAAACCAATGTCCCGAATCCAACCCCGTCACCTGCTTCAAGTCACCCCAAAAGAGAATGACAGAAAACCCAAATAGGATCTGGTTTCGCCGTCAGCTTCCTGCTCAACAGTACCGTCATACACGCTCTGAAGACGCACCAGACTGTGATACATCGCGTTACCAACCCATAACCAAAACGCCGTCTTGGTGAAGAACACATTCTTTTGTCCGAGCATATACAGCTGTGGATACCGATCCAGCACGCGCGCCGACACGAATTGATCAAAAATCCCGATCACGAGGGGTGGCAACAGAGTAAAGAGGACGTTATAAAACGTGATCGTCCACGATTCATAGGCGATCTGCCCCGAAAAGTTGTTGAAAAAGGAATACTGTATCGCGTGGGCATCAGCGCGAACCAATATGCGACAACGAAGGGACGCACCCAAAACTGAGTCATGTATAGCGTGATGTTCTTGTAAAATGAATCTGTACCTTCATCAGCCTCACTCCAGCGACAAAAATGTCAAGACGTACACAGAATTAGCTTGGACAACCGTTGATAACTCCATGCGCCGTGTACGAGTAACAGCTTTTTCAGATATCGAAACTGCGAAATCGCCACATCGGCCGAACGCGCCGCTTGCAAACCCTAGCGTACGCAATACGCTGTTATGTTACAATCATAATAATTCAAAATGGAACCCACCTCGAGGCCCGAAATGCCCACCCCAACGTGTGCTGCCTGGATCATGCTCACGTCATTGGCACCGTCTCCAATTGCGAGCAAGATCGAGTTCTGGTTCTTCTTGACGAGTTTGACCACGAGTGCCTTTTGCAACGGTGACACGCGACCTACAGACGCGCATCGTTAGCGACGAACCCATCGAGAACGCAACAGACAACGCACAACAAATGACCGCTTTACACAACAACGCCAACTCCAAAAACGACTTGGATATGTCCTTTTCAAGCGCAAACTCCAAGCTCTTGCCATCTACAAAACACGCGTCAACCGAGCCCCGCTTCACAAGACGCCTCCGCAACGCACCAATGACCAACGCCAAGTCCTCCTGCTCACCGCTTATCCTCTGATTTTTGATCGCACTCAGTCGTTTCGAGATAAACTCGGCCGTCGCGTGCGCCGTCTCCTCGTTGACGATCACCTGCATATCGCCGTCAAACACCCCGACACAACCGTAGAACAAACCGACAACGCACCAGATTCATGCTCTCCGAGACCAACCGGCAACTCATACCAATGTTGATCGCCGTCTCCTGTCGATCTCCCGTCAACACCCATATCTTAATCCCCGCCATCTGCAACGTGTGTATCGTGTCCGGGACGCCATCCTGCAGCTTGTCCTCGATCGCAGTCGCACCGAGTAAATACATATCCTTTTCGATCAGCTCGGCAGCTTGGTCGAGTGCCTCTCCCCGCCCGTTGACGGTCGCGGCAGCTTGAGTGTATATGCTCGCCCATTGGTTGTATTCGGCCGCGGGAACGTCGCGGTAGGCAATGCAGAGCGTGCGCAGTCCCTCGGTGGCATAGTCCTGTCAAGTCATCAGTCAGGGTGAAAAAAAGGAGTGGAAATGCGACGGACCTCGAGATGCGTGAGCGTCTTCTCAGTGAACAACTGGTGTTTTCCCAATCGCTCTAGAATAACCGTGTCCGCACCCTTGCAGTACAGTTTGATCTTGCCATCCGGTGCGCGCACGACCGTCGACATGCGCTTCCGGGTCGAGTTGAACTCGCACACATTCAAGATCTCGTACTCGACGGACCGCCCCTGAACGTTGATGAACACCGACTTGGGTTTTCGTGTCTACAACCCCCGTCCCAGTGGCACGTCAATTAGGAACGAGGCACAAAAGAGACAAATGCCCCCACGCACGTGGAACTGATATCCCAATAGCTCAGCACCGGCTACGAGCGCCGCCTCGTCCGGACTGCTGGCTTGATAATGCGTCTTGCCGTCCTTCACCTCCGGAATGACTGTGTGGCACACAGCCAAGAGCGTCATGAATTCGTGGGCGATCTCTCTCTCCCTTAACGTCGCCGCGCCTGCTGGCCCGTCCCTCATAGCCATTACGTCTGCTTCGAAGGGGTTCTTGGACTTTTTGGTCGATGATGACGACGTGGTGGAGGCCACGTATGTAGTTGACGAGGCCGAAGTGAACGTCCTTGTCCCGTCGAGCAGGCCCCTCAGATCATCAAACGTCCGCCAACTCTCCTTGACGCCCTCTTCATCCTGCTCTGCACTGGCTTTCCTACTCTCGTCCACCTCCTCTGCATATGCCACCCCACCAATGCTTACACATTTGAACTCCATCTCGTTCCTTGTCAACGTGCCAGTCTTGTCGGAGAAAATGAATTCGATCTGGCCGAGCTCTTCGACTAGGGAAGATGTATGACATAGAGCAGGAGTATCGGTCCGTGCGTAGTACATGTCGAGGTCCGAATTGATGAGGGCGGCTTGTTGGAACTTGACCACTTCCATGGTGACGATGAGAGAGATGGGAATGAGATTGTTGTAGAGAATGATGAACGTGAGGATGTCTGTAACATCATGGTTAGTTGGGGTCGATGAAGAGCAAGTTTCAAAAGACCTTCTGCAAACATCTTGGCTGGGGGACGTTGCAAGTCAGAACAAGGCGAATATTATAGAGGAAGAAAGCAGGCTGACCTCTACCCGAGAATGTGTTGGATCCAAATAGATACCACTGTGAGCCGGAGAGGAACCACTGATCCGGGGAGTAAACAACAGCACTGGCACGTTTATGAACCACTCACCGTATTGATGCTCGCACCAATGGTGGATCCGATAGACAAGGCAAGGAGAAACACAAAGAGAAAGATGATCTGGATGTTGACCTGTTTTTCTACTGCGGTCCTCTTGATCGGCGCAGCCCTGTGATTCGGCACCGATGATCAGGACATGGCCGAGAAGAGAGAGATGAATGCGCACGTCGCGTTCCGCATGAGCTTTGTTTCGTGTCCCGTAAATACGACTATACCATATACCCAGGGTGTATTTCGTAGTTGTGCGCCGCGCAAGAGCATTTGATCTGGACCGAGGGGGATTTGGCGAGGGACACCAGCGTCGGAAAGGAGCTCGAGAGTTCCTTCGTAAGTGTAGAGAGAATTGTTGGGCTGTTCGGATCGGAGGGTACCATGCAGGGATGCAACGAGACTGGGAGACGTCAATTCTGCCGTCGAAGGGGATGCTTGTTTAATTTTGAGATTGGTTTCGCTGAGGGTATATGAGCTTGGTCGATGAAGAATGAAAGGAGGCGCACCCGTCGAGGTTAGAGGTCTCGATGAAGCAAAGCCCTTCTGGCTCGGAAGAGGAGATGAGTATGAGATCAGCGGGAATGGAGTCGTCGGACTCGAGGCGAACAACGTCTCCGACACTGATATCTTTCCATTTGCGCCCCTCGAAGGTGGCGGAGGGAGAGAGTACCTTGGAAATGCGGGAGTTGAGCTCCGAGTCGGATTGGTGTCGTTTCTAAAAGAAAATGAGAAAGTGGGTCGGAGGAAAGGAAGGAAGAGACGGACGAGGTCTTCCTGGAGCTCTTTGAAGGCGGTGGCGAGAAGAACAACGATGAGAGGAACGATGGTAGTGTACTGGTTTGTGGGAGAAACGTTTGGAATCTGCTGGATGCAGGCGGTGAAGAGGAAGAATAGGTTGGCGTATTTGGAGAACTGTTCTGTTGGCGGGTGAGGACAAGGACAAGGACGTGCAATGAATATAGTTACCCTTGAGGAACTTTGGCAAAAATGTGGCGACGTTGTACTTGCTGGTCGAAACAAAGTTGTCGCCAAACTCGTCGTTCATGATCGGGTTGTTGAGCGCAATGACACGCTCTCCGACGGGGATGGCTGGCTTCTCCCATGGCCATTTCCACTTCTTGCGTCTGCGGGGAACAGGTCTGCTTAGGGTGGATGGCACGCCCGGAAAGGAGGCGCTGTCTTGGAAAGTGTCCTCTTCGGACCAGCCCTGGGGATGGCCGACGCGGGGCAACGACGTGGTGGAAGGGCCGAGACCAGCAGGCGGTGCGCCTTCGTATGCGAAAGGGAGGCCGCTATCCTGCGAGCGCGTCGCTGGTGGTATATTTGAGCCAAGGAGGTCGTCGTCGTCGTCGAAAAAAGGGTCCATCGCTGGCGCGGTCGTCGGCGGATAGTGGAGCGAGCGACTGTTCGCTGCTGGGTTGGCGCCGTGCACTAGACGTGCAAATGACTCCTCCGACTCCATGGCGTTGTCGTCGCGTCGTCGTCGTCGTCGTGTACAACAACCCGCAGCTTATGCTGACCTCATCTCACTCACGTCATCATTACACATTTCATTAGCACAAATTACAGTCGTGCAGTCTTACATATCATCATCTTCCTCTTCCCAGTCCACGTTCTCTAATGCCTTATCCCCCTCGTCATACAACCGATCTAGCCCCGTCAACGCCTCCAAGTACCCCGTTTCGTTGAACGCCTTCAATAGCATTCCGAAACCTCCGCTCTCGTACGCCTTCAATACTGTCTCGCTGCAACCCGTACAACAATCGTACGCAGCGCCCGTGATGAGGAGAGTGCGGAATTGCGCCAGGAAGCCGCGGAGTTGGTGAGGGACGAGGCCGAGGACGCTGCCGGTCGAGGAACCTTCGGTGTCAGTGTTATTCGGCGGCGGTGGCGAAGCATGGAGGCTATGTAGCGTGCACGATGTTAGACGACAGTGTGGTGCAGACACGATCAAGGGGCTCACCCATCCGGATGTTGCAAAAGCGACACAAGGAGCTCAACGGCAGTAGATGACGCGATCGAGGCCAGCCCAGGTCGGGTGACAGTACACATTTGGTCGAGTGTACGATCAGAGAGTGACTATGAAAGCGTAAGCCGTCCGACGTCGAGAACACCCGCATGACATGCTCACGTCCGCAGGTGCGACGATGTCGTTGCAATAGTAACAGCCCAACCTCTGGGCATTTGGGTTTGGATTGGTCGCACTAGCGCGGGCACCGTGTCGCATCACGAGATATGTATCAAATCCCAGCGCAGCGTTCAGAACGATCTGTCAAGCACCGGTTTTCGTATCCTTGCCTCATTCAAAAAATGTGAGGGAGAGAACAGACCTTGCCCTTGGCAGCACCCAACACTGTGGGCAACCACCGACTCTCGCGCGAATCCATAAGCAGAAATACCGCATCGTGACTGTCAAATAACGCCTCGAGCTGCTCCACGTCTTTCTGCGCCTGTGCGACCGATGCAGGGGGTATTGGGTGTCCGGGCATGGGTATCGAGAGTTGGTGACCAGTCGCGTTCTAACGGTGGTGTTAGTACACGCTAGATGACCAAGAGATGGCCGTACGACGCCAGGAAAGATTTTCTTAAGTCTGTCTGCTGCACAGGCCGCTTTGGGCTTGCCGCCATTGAGGCAGTCTTCGAATTCAAACAGGGGTTGGCGGACCGGGTTTGAGAAGGAGACACGGGAGGAATCGACAAACGTGATCGTTCGGACACCCCAGCCCTGGTGCCAAACGGGTGAGCGTGATGCGCACCGAAGAGGATTGACGTACCATGAGCGTGCGGGCAACGTAACACCCGAGGGTGCCCGCACCAAGGAGAAGACATCTAGTTGAGGCGACCTTTTCGAGGTCGAGCGCGGGGAGAATGCGCCAGCGCATGAGCTTGAGATTCAGATCGACGGCTTGATCCGCGAGCCTGTACGTGGCATGAACAACCAGGGCTTAGGACGGATGGAAAGAACGAAATACCTCGTCGGATCCATCATGGGCGCCAAGTCGGCCATGCGCGCGCTGAGTTTGTTGGTCGTCGGATGGCGTTCCCAGCCGAGAGCGGTGGGTTTGGTGGTGGCACCGCCTGAATGCGACACGACACCAAAACGGGACTTCCACGGCCTGCCGGACGCGGGGAGTTCGCCGTCGCGCCAGCAAAGCACACGGACAGAGCTAATACGAGATGGATAGAGGGCCTGGAGGTAGGCAAGGAGGTTACGGAGTGGCCAACCTGGGTTCTCTGGAGAGGCAGAGGGGTCCAAGAAGCCGATGATCTGTTCCGCACACGATCTGCAAGCGGATTCCACAGGTAAGCAAGGAGACTCACGGATTCATCGCTGGTGATGAGCGCATCGAGCTGGTCGATCGCGTGCACCTCTGCTGCGTCGCCCGTCAGCGTGACAATGAAATACGGTTTGGTCTCGGCGTGGAGTGCGCTGAAGATCGACGTGAGCTGTACCACCGGGTAGTCAGACGAGCGTGTACGAAGGTGAGAAATGTTACCTGAGTTGCACTAAGGTGCTGTTCGGCAGCCTTCCAGCCGTCGTCTGCGATCTCCCATGCTGGCTTGGCGACGAACGCGGGGAACGCAAACCAGTAATAGTACTGGTATTTCTTGAGATCTGCAAACGTGATGAGGAGAAATCGATTGAGTTTCGAGGTGTCCTTGTGCTCGATGATGCTGGTCCACATCTGCAAGCGCGTGGGTGAGTCATGCAGCGGGGAGATGGAGAGATGGCGCACCTCGTCTGCGACGGAGTTGAAGAGGGCGGCCTTGTCTGCTGCTTTGAAGTCCTCGATCGTGTTGTAGTTCTTGAACACGCCGCGAGCTGGGACGGACAAGGCGGGTTGCCTGGACGGATGGTCAGCGCGATCGATGGGCAACGATGTGCACGCACGACGGAGCATTCTCAAAAGCGTCTGAACCGAGGGAGAGATTGCAGCCGAGGGGAACGTCTTGACCGGTCTCGCGATCTCTGATAGAACGACCGACCGAGTAGGAGGCTGTTAGTGTCTGCAAGTCTTCCGAGAGACGGAGAACGTCGATCTTGAATTTTGTTAGCTCGTGCCAGAACGCGGGCTGCACGAGCGACGCAAAGGGTGCAAACTGTACGACGGGCATGGTGGTAGTATCTGGCCAAGCTTGCTCAGGGACACAAGCTCGAAATGGCAAGTGTGCTACATTCATGGCTACAGAATACACTGGTCATGCCTTTGCCAAGGTTTTGCGAACGACATCCCGTCTCGCCTTTTTTGCCAGCATCACCTCGAAGCGCGCAAAGTCGTTCAACGACCGCCGCTTTTGGGTCGCTGCCCGCTTCTTTGCCCACGTCGATTTCTCCCACTTGGCGACAGTATCCTCCTCTTCGAGCTGCTTCCGTACCACGCCTGAACCAGCACCGCGGGGAAGCTTGGTTAGGCGGAGGGGCGTGAGGGTGAGGTGGCGATAGGGGAAGGATTGGCGTGGGACCGAGGTAGTGGGGCCGTCGACGATGGCCTGAGATCGGATTATGAGAACAAGTAGAGTCCAAGGACGCCCCGCTTACCCGGTTGTGGTCGATAATTTCTGCGATGACAGCAATTTTTCCGGCGGAAGGGCCAGCGTTGAGTAGGACGACTGGGACAAATGAGCATACAGAGACAGAAGAGGACGAAATACGACGGACCTCGTCCCACCTCAACAAAACGTTCAAAGTTGGATGTCTACAGATCGGGTCAGCACATCCAAACTCACAGTCGTCCATCCAACCCGTGCGAGCTCATCCTTGAGACCAGCATACCGATGGCACGGTTGGAGTACCACACCGGAAAGAAAAAACACTCACAGTCATGTCTTTTGAGCTGGTCAACGTCGCGTTCGATGTCGAGTAGTATCACTTCACTGAGGTGGTGAGGACAGTCGTACCAAAATAGTGAACAACAATGACGTAAATGCGATGAGGTCAGCTACTACAGTACAACTGCTCATAATGCATAGCGTCGGGCGGTGCTCTGCGTCATGCATTATGAGAATTATGCATTATACGTGGGCATTTTGGCTGGGTGGGGGGGTAAATGGCTCTCCCCAGGGTTATGCATTATGACCGCATATGCATAATGAGGTTATGCATTATGAGCAGTTGTACTGTAGATACATAGATGTGCTGCCCAACTAGTTCGTTCCTGCCACATTTTCTCTGTCGTTCGACTAATCTTAGACTCTCATCAGGCTGTAGAAAAGTAAATTTCGCTATTCAAGCTGAAAACGTCCCTTCGAACATTAATCTTTTTAGATGCTGAGGTTGAGCAGAGGGTGCGCAAACAAAATTCCGAGATCATGTTTTGCACATCAGAACAGCACACAATAGTCTCAGCCAGGTTAGCCAAGCTCGGTGTGGATGCCGCTGCTAAAGGCATCCAGGCAGTCATTTTCCGGTGAAATAAAGTATGCACTCGGGATCATGAGGAACCTCACAGTGACACAAGACATTCTTGCGCCGACTTCGGAGGCCGACGGACAAGTTGAAAACCATCATTTATGGTCTGGAGTACCCTCGTCGCATCCGCTCTGCGTCGCAGTTCGTCCCTCTCTAAGTTGGTCGTCTCATCTTTTTGATATGCTTCTAGTAGCCTTCTACCCACCTCTTCAAAAACTGGGCGGCGGTGCCGGGCGACTTCTTTCCAATTACAGAATGATCCCACGCGCATGTCTACACAGTTTTTCACGGATAGTGTGAACCGTGACAGGTTTTGTATGTTCTCCTCGCGAAAGTCGATCGGTAAGCCGCAGGTTGTTCATACATTGAAGTTCGGAATCGGAAATAGCCACCGGAACCAAACCGGAACTCGATACGGATATGACGCGTCCAGCAACCTCTCGCCTCTTATCGGTTATCAATGAGAAGGATTCCAGTGCTGTTCACACGACATCTAACAAGACCATGAGGAATGCGACCAGGCAGGACACCAGTGGAACTGACAGTTCCCTATCTAGTGCGATGCGACCGAACACTTTTGTGCTCGAGATGACCGACACATGAATCCGAGTCATCTAAGGCTGGGTCGATCAACTGGCAGACGTCCACGAGTGACTGCCAGTGCATAACATTGACACCTACGGAATCGACGCACTCTGGACAAAGACGAAGGCCTACCTGGAACACCAAATGAATTACCTGCACCATGCAACGGGCCCCTCCGACGACAAGATAAACTGATTTTGTAACAGTAATAGTGTGTTGATCAGACTGTCCGTCGCAGCGAAGCCCGTGCGCTTGCGCATCTGATTAAATTTGAGCAAGAAACTAATAATTTGCCTGAATTACTCACCAAGCTACCCATAAACGTTGCGGCACTCCACGCTCCTTCCCAGCGGACGTTTCGAGGGTGATCCTAGTCTCAAAACCCGACGTTCCGTTTAGGGAGCGTGTGGCTACATCCCAGAAACGGAGATCGGATAACTCCAATGCTCGTGAGAAGTAGGGCTGCTACGCGACTTCATGCACAACAAGCACATTATATTTCTCCTGAAGGCTCGATGTCGTCCTCCACATCCCATTCACCATACTCTCGTATAATTCATCCAACTCCTGCCGTCCAGCAATGATTTGCACGCGGAGCCACTGGTATTGGGACTTCCTGCACGAATCAACGACACGTGTACTCCATGTGCCTTGGCGCGAAGTTCTCTCGTGCCTGGTTTTCAAACCCTCGGATTTGGGACTTTGCGAGCAATTTTCTATTCGTCAACCTGAGCACTATGTAGCAGATCGAACAGTATTTGGTGCTGTTCTTTCAGTATCTGAATCTTCTTGGATGTCTTGACCTGGGCTGTGGCTCCAAATGGTGCCCTGCCACTTGGCCAATTACCGCACCAACAGCATAACGAAATCCCTCAGCCGGTTGCGGCCTCAGTGGGCGTCCCTGCACTACACCCGTCCACGCTCATTAAAACTTATCAAAGCGGACCCACCCACGAGGCCTTGAGGCATTGATGAGTCCGGCTCTTGTGTTTCACCAATACTGCATCACTTATTGACAACACGATAAGACTTTAGACCGCTTCGCAGCATGTACATGTACACAGGGCTCGAGGCTGAGGAGGACTGCAGGATTCGCCAAACGCCAGGAGCTGCAGTTTTTCTTCAGTTTAACCCCCTCTTTACCCAGGTCTCCAACGACCCGTTTAACGAGGTTCACGAAGAAATGGTCGCTCTTTCCGAAGGAAAACGGACGTACGCCGACAAGGTCTCTCTCCAGAGCCCAATAAATGCCCGTCACCGTCTGGTTCAAGTCGACCGGAGCAATCCTGTCTTCGTTGAGAGTATGTCCCACTCGCTTTTGGCTTGGGAGTTACTAATGTTTGTACGAGAACAGTACAGCAGCTTTTCACACAGAGTTGGTCTCGCTGGGAGCAGTACCGGCCTGAAGTCCAGTTCGTCTTTGAGATCCAATGGCCAGAGCGTGCCATACAACCATATCTCGCCTATAGGTGCTTTTTCACTCCCAATTCTGGTCCGTTTGGTTGGTGACCTTTCGTTTAGAGCAAAAGTGCAAGCCGCCACAGATGCTGAAGATGGACGGGGGAACGAGAAATTCCTTTTCCACGGCACAAATCGCGCATGCCTGTTAGGAGAATCACGTTCTACCGTACTCCTGTGTTGTAGCAAACGATGTTCCCTTTGCTCCATTCTACGCACCTCACTCGCGGTGAACAAGTGTGGTG
>JBBPOJ010000409.1:0-28133 GCA_038091395.1 Leccinum rimulosum
CACAACGTGTTTCACGCCTCCCTCTTATCGCCCTATCGCGAAAACACCGTACACGGCCCGAACTTCCCCGCCCCACCCCCTGACCTTATTGAAGGCGAAGAGGAGTTCGAAATCCTTCGGATCATCCACCACAGAGGTCCCCTTCACAACCGCACCTATCTAATCCGATGGAAAGGATATATGGCCGAAGAAGATACTTGGATTCCAGAACGAGAATTAAAACACGCCAAAACAATCCTCCTTGCTTATAAAAAACTCCATCCTTCCGCTTTTCCCCTCTAAACCTCTTTCCTCTTAACCACCATCTCATCGTTCATATATCACAATGTCTAGCTATGTCCCTTCCGATTCTGTTTCTATTTCATCCGTATCTTCCGTATCTCTTTCCCCACCTCCTTATCATCGTAACCCTCTTTCTCCTACCAGTCCTCTGGCTCGAGGTCGTCTCCCTAGCCCTCTTGGTGGAGCTCCTCTGGGCATTGACGATCTCGAACCCCCTGCCTCTCCCTCCCTCACTGAGGCTCTGACCCTCGTCCCAAACCCTGCGATCTATTGGCGTCCCAACTCCCCTCGCCTTCCCTCTCCTTCCAGGACCCATACTATTGTTGCAGTAGACGTCCCACCCTCTGCTCTCAAGATGAGAACCGATAGTCCCACTACTGAAGATCTCCTGAAACTGAGGATGTATTTGCAGGATGCCCGTCTCTGCAACCCCGTTTTCCATCATACCGACGTCGACTCCCCCCTTTATTCCGCCTATCTAGCCTTTAGACACGTTTCTCGTCTCACCTCCATCGCCTCGGGACTACTCCCGACCGCCGACGCGGACGCTGCCTTCCAAGTTTCCCAGATTACCGCCACCAGAGTCGCTGTAGAACAGCACCTCCTCTCCACCCTCTTCCAGCTTGGGATGCTGGAGTTCATCATCGATCTAGATCGATTTCTGGCTGAGTCAACCATCTACTCCACCCCCCTCACCATCCCCTCCTCTCCCCCAGGTCTCCCTCGCCCTCCCCTCCATCTCCACATCGCTGAGGTCGAGGCTGTTTCTCCTGAAGGGATTCTTCCCCTCCTACAGACCCCCTCTGCATCCTCCTCCCCCTTAGGAACCGTCGACATCGACAAGCTGGACAAGGTGGAAGTGATGTTCAATTCTGTCTCCGTCCATAGCGACGATGAAGAACACCTGGAGAACACAGACCCCGCCTACCGCTCTCCTCCACCCACTCCTTCTATCGCATTGACCCCCTCCGCATCCTCTCTCCCTTTAGACGCTTGGGAAAACGCCGTCATGAACTCAGTGGAAGCTAGGTTGGATCGAGAACTCGACCTCCCGGTCGACCGCCGACACAGGTTATATCCTAAGTCGTGTTTTTCCTGTCACCGCCTTAGCCACATCCGCATCGACTGCCCCCATTACTCCTGTCCTCTTTGCCTCGAAAAGGCCCCAGGACATCCCCAAGGCGCCTGCCCTCTTAAACGACGCGCACCACGACCCTCCCCCTCGGCGTCTTCCTCGTCCTCGTCCTCATCCCGCGCCGCCTACCATTTGGCTCGCTCTGGTCTAGGACGTGCTAAACCCTTTCGCCCTCCTCGAGGATCTACCTCATCTCGTCGCGCTCGTGTTCCTCCTATCCACCCTCCCCTCGTCGGTCGTTCTCCCTCTCCAGATTATGACTACGACCAAGAGGACGTCTACAACGGTGTGGCCGACGTTAACATGTACGATGATCATCCCTGGACTGGGATTGAATATTAGAGCTTGGGTCGGTGACTCCAAGGCTACAAGGGGGGTAATGTTACAATCATCCCCAGCGTTCTCTATGTACCTATTTTCTCTTTCTCTCTGCTTTGCTTATCATCTCTACATTGTCTTTACTTTGTATCATAGACCTCGGGCGATTTCGCGTCTCGTTCCACATCGCTGATGGTCCGTATTCTTCCTATCTCGAACCCCTGTTTCTTCCGTCTTCATTCTGAGTTTTCCCTATCCTTCTGACTCATGATGACACCATCGCTTCGTCATCTGTATTACTGATCCTCCGCAGCTTCTTACACATCCATACTGCGGATGACGCGTCCCTTCCTTGCGATTCCTTCGCATTCCATCTCGTTAATATATATAGAGTACCATTTCGTCTTGTAACCCTAAGCTAGAGCTACTTGGAATATCATCTGAGTTCTCTGAGTCCCTTCGAGTCCCTCGCCCCTCAGTCCCTTCGAGCCTCTGCCCTCTTCGGGTGTGCCCTTAGTCTTCAAGTGAAGCGACTCTTCGTGAGATCCTCCTCGTCGAACTCTCAGTCCCTTAGCCTTCGAGTCTCGCCAGGCGTTACGCTTGCTCGACTATCCTTCGTCTTAGTCTTCGCCTCCAAGTCTACATCCGACCCTATCCGGGCCAGCTGTAACAACTGCAGCAACCAAAGCAAGTAGGAGGGGCTGCTCATCCAGATATTCTACCTCAGAGAAATACTATTTATCTTCTACTGATCCAGATTCAGTCCCATAATAGTGCTGCTAAATTTGAGGATTCTCAGTAGCCATTCTGGGCTGAGATGGCTTCATTGTGGCAAAGAAGTACACATTTATTATCTTTCCATTTGAAAGCCAGACATACACTACATACTTGAAAGGGCCTAATTCTTCCACCACTGGCATGATTCCTGCCACCGCTCCTGCTCCCACCACTTACACTGCTGCTGCCACTGGCAATGCTATCACCGGTACGAGGATGTTGTTATGAAAGACTCCTTATACTGACCCAACCCAATTCATTCATTCCATTTTACTATCCGCCTCCATGCCTTGGATTTCCAACAAAGTTTCTCATAGGTGGGGAAAACAACCATTGAAGAGGTCTAGTGTTTCTGCAGCATCTGTACACAGCCCATTCTCCATGTTCCATCCTGACCTGGTGAAACAATTGCACCGCCACTATACCTCCCTCCGAGTGGGTACTGGCCAGCATGGCTCACAGTGCCAGCATGTCTGTCAGATGAAAAAATGTCCAGGACACTCAGGCCATCACTGCTTCCATGCTTATGAGAAACTCTCTCATGAAAAGAAAAAAACAGGTGCCAGCGGCAGACAATCAGCTAGAATTACCAGAACATCTTTCCAACAGCGCTGTTGGCCTGATGTTTCTTTCCCCCAATTCACATCCAAACATCAACACGCGGCCACAAGGGAGAAATGTCTGTCACTAACAGCGGGTCCATCTTACCAGCCAGTGGCAGCCACTATGGGCCAAGTATGACTAATGATTCTACCAACTTGAATAGTAAAAGGTACATTGCAATCATGATGAAAATCTATGCCATGATCTGGGACCCCAACTTCCTGCCTTGTCCATTGATGAAAAGTGGAAATGCATCAACTCAGGCTATGAGCCATCCATCAGTTGGGTGGCCATTCTGGTGAAGTGCAGTGTCAAATGGTCATAGTGATCATGAAGGCCGACTCCAATTTACCTGGAGTTTGTTTGTTATTTTGTGGGTATTCTCTCCATGTAAAATAAGAAAAGTGCATCTCCTGAATGGAGCACCTTTCTTGAATGGCGAGTGCACCACCTCGGCACAAAGCATATGAGCTCCCAAAGGTGACTCTGGAGAAGCAGGAGCAACAGCATCAATGGTGTCTCATTTTAGTGACTGACATTACAGATACTAAGAAAGTTTATGCACAGGCTGCCATTGACATAGTCCACAAATATGGATGGTGAGGTGAGCACTTGAACCTCATAACTTAACATCTGATATGTTAATTTTCTCTATTTTCAGAATGGTTTGATAGGCCTTTAAAAGTTACAGCTAACCAACTATGTTGCAAAAAACAAAATAGGTTGCCCTGCAAGACACATACAAGCAGCTTGGTACTGCTCAATAGCAAGAATACAACAAGAGTATTCAGGTTGCACATGACAATCAAACCATTGAGGCGTGCAGCAACCCATGGGCAGTCAGCAAGACTGTGAGTGCTCTATTTGCAACCATGGATGATGAAGTATGTTATTTTTTTTGGCCATTATTCATTGTCTCAAAACTTGTGATATACACTACATATACTAGTGGACTTCACTTTGTGCAACAACTGGGATAGAGGTGTTCTATGGGGCTGTCTGTGGCACATTCAATGATTTCTCCACCCCCAATATCTTCTTTTCCAAAAAGGTTGAGAAGTTCATCAAGGCAATGCTTGATCTCGACCCACAATCCTGGATTGTTAGTGGAGTGGGTGACTCAGTCGTTATTATACACATGTTTCCCACTTATTGAATGTACTCTGCTAGATGCTCCAGCCATGACAAGACCCCACCCATTGAATAAACTTGTGAGCAAGTGTCACATCTATATCCAAGATGAACTTTGTATGTAATAACATGCCTTTCTCAACACACAAATTAATCAAGCCACTTCAGATTATATTCTTGTGCAGAAGAAGGTCGCACATAGGGTAACAATCTAAGACAATTACAAGTACCACATTGTCAAGAAATACTTGATCACTCTCACTGGATGGCCTGTGAATGGTTCCAAAAATCCAGGAAAGTTGGATGGAGCTGATCTCAAGAGATTGCTCCAGGCACTCATAGCAGAGAAGTGTGCATGGAAGATACTGAATACCTCACTGCTTGCTACCCGAACTGCTGAGAACAAGGCACATCAAGCTCGCAGGAAGTCCATATATAGAACACAAAAGCCTTGTGGAGTGACAGTAATCCATGATTGATGACACATCAGACAGTAGTGAGGACGAATAGTTACAAGCATTACTAAGGTCTACATACAATAACAAGTTTTGTGCATGGGTTATGCTAAACGCCGATTTGCAGCCTCGACCTGCCTATTCTTGCATTCTGCTGTTCCTTATTGGCTGTGTGAAAATCCTTGTAGGAATTCCAAAAGTTATTTGCACAAATGCGGCTAAACCAATTCATGAACCCGTTGAGCACCTGATTAAAGTGCATGTCCACTTGAATTGCCAGCTAACTAAGGTCTGAGTGTATGTCTGGCTCTGAGTGAGGTTTCAATCGAGAAGCAGGTAGTGGTGGTGTGCCCACTTTTATCATGGTGTGGGATGGTAGTGATAGCATTGTCTCTATGGGTCTCTCTCTCTTTACCAAGGTGGCAGCAAGGCTTTCTTTGAGATTGAGGAGTTGGAGAGTTGGAGGGACTGCATAACAACACAGTCAATCATAATATTATACTTACAACACAGCGATAAAAGTACTGTGAGGACTGGGCCTATATTTCTTTCATCCAAATCAGTTCAGGGTCATTGAAATATGATTGATTTAAGAATGGATATCATTCTGGAGTATATCTACTTGAAAAACCTATTTATGAGAACAGATTAGCGTGGGTTCTGTGCTTTGGTGTGGCTGTATGGAAGGTAGCCGAGTCACGTGGCATTAATATCCGCCATGGATTATGTAATTGTGCCGAGATGTGCCCGAGATATGGCCAATCTCGAGTGATATGTCATTTTGGCAAAGGTATTTTGAGAAATTGTCATAACTATCTCAAATAAAATACTAAACGTGTAGGAAAATCAAGGAACATCAGTCAATATACTATCTAATAGGGGCCAACATTGGTTGGCCTGAAAACCGGTGTTTGGTCGAAATCAAATGACCAAGACTAATGTAAATTACAACCAGGAAAGACCAGACCACCCAGGACTGGTTTTGGTCGGTCTGGCCAACGATGCAGATGACTCCACAAGGTACAACACAGTGTCTAAGAAGTATTATTCCTCGGACTTTGTCGGAGACTCAGGGCTGTTGCAACTGGGATTTCAAGCTCACTACGGAGGCTAGGAAAAACATAAGCATGGCGCGATGAGGTACCTCCATCCCAACCTCTTATTCGAGAAATGCTCTAACTCCCACACATGACTACTGCTGATCAATCCACCCATTGACAAGCCTGTTGGCTGCATCTTGGTCAACAAGACCATGAACGTGTTTATTGCATCTCAGATGTGTTGCTTTCTATACTCACTTTACCACCTTTAAGATCAATACTGGGGTGCTATAGTATACTCTATTGAAAAAACACAATTTGGCTGGTTATCTACATCAAGGCAATGTGAAACTCCGTGCTGCATGCTTATATGAAGTTATTCCTGGATCCGACATAAGTTTCTGTACACTCTACCAACAAACCTGTCTCTAATAGCACTCCAATAAATAAAGAAATTAGCTCACTGGTACAACAAATAAACAATGAATCTCGTGTACCTCATAACCAATTGAGCAAAAGTATCTATGTCATAATCCTCGATTGGCAGCATGCGCCCACCTCATGCAAGGCATATGACAGCGATGTCATATTTTTCCACAGTTAGGCCTCAAAATCGGAGATTGTCATCATAGGTTAAGATAATATCTACATTGTCTCCATTTCATGAAATTGATATATTCCCATCCAGGACAAAGCATGATCCAGATTGGTAAACCTTGATCTTGGCTGCATCAAACATGAGTTCCATTGTCTCGACAGTGATTTCATTTGGTGTGGGGTTGGTTACTAGGCGAGCACTCACAAAAGTCGACAGAAAGAAGACACAATCAGGTTTATTATGGAGATAGTTCGGAAACTTCGAAGGTCATGGGGAGCGATGCTCCTAGCGTTGCAGCAAATGTGGAGCAGATCATGAGTAGAAAATACTGCAAAGTCAAATGGTCCCTGGGAAACATGAGTTGAATGTAGCAACACTGGGCAACTATTGATACATGTATCATGAAAGCATGCTCCATGGGAAGCCAGTATAGGTTGGTTTTCTCAAATGCAACAAGTGGAAAGCTATATATTGCCGAGGGGTTGTTCACGATTTGGCTGTGGTTAATTAATTCACGCAAGTCTTTAGTAAATGACTACCCAATGTTCAATCAGACGGCAGTGATGAATGTAGTAATGCAAAAGTACTGACTTGGGGTGGATCCCACAGACATTTTACTATGGATACATTGACATCTGCTTCTTCTTCCTTGTTGTTCTTGTTGTCATTCTAATCAAGACATTGCCAATTTGAAGGTGTTTGGGGGCTATGTCCTCCTCTTTGTCAATGGGTGGGGTCTCCATGTCAAGCAGGTCATTCTCATCGTCGTTGTCATCTATGACTGGTGGTAGAACAACTGCTGGAAGCCACTGTAACTCTAGATTGGAGTGGGAGTGATGCCTGCAATCTCTTCCGCCAATTGCCAAGCAACCTGTGCTCAACTAGCATAGGGAGCAGTCAATCAGACCTGGCATGTTGTCGAATGATTGAGAGTGAACTTGGAAGCCTATCTGCCATGTTCCTTCCGCAATGTACATTGTGTACTCAATGCTCACGCACATCCTGACCTAGAAGTCATGACAAAGCATGAGCTCAGGGCCTCATGCTGTTTAAGTTATCTCATAGGCCATATTATTGTAGTAAATGTGTCAACACATTCTTGAAGGGTGGTTTAAACTTTAGGTTGCTCTGCTTATTTCAGGTCGTCAGCTGTAGTGGCTGAATCTGGATTGTGAACAAGTCCTCATCAGCCTGGGCCTCAGTGAGGATTCAATTACTTTTATTCTTTCTCTAGCATGATCACTCGAGAATGATTTCACACCAGCTAGCTGAGTGGAAGCACTTCAAGCTATATAATAATATGCTAATTGAGACTTACTGTCAAGATGTGAATGCATTACCTACCTTGTGAAATCTGCGTTAGCCATATATATTCCAGGCACGAGTCATATCTGAATGTCTTACCCTGTTGCCACAATATTCTTCCAGTTAGCTACTCTGAAGGTTCTTAAACAACTAAGATTGACCATAAATATATTTCTTTTTGCCCAGTCACAATACCTGTGTCACAGTCCTTCATTGAATCCTGCAAAGTATTATCCTCAAAATGAAAGTTTTTATTCTTTATTCTTTTTGGGTACTACCATCCCCTGTTTCTGTGATCCAAATGGTGTATTAATCTACTCTATATGGTCTAATCTGGTTGAGAGCCCACAATATATTTTCCATTGGTCAAATAAAGTAGCTGTGCAAACTAGCAAACAACATTTTCAACTAAATCCAAAAGAGCCATTAAGCTGTCTCTGGTATGCTTATGCAATCCAAAAATTCAAACTCAGCTGGGGTGATAAAATGCACACTGCATCATCTCATCTATTGGTAAATACCAGAATATTTTGTAAATGTCACAATGCCCTCAAGGGTGCATACATTGTTTGTCAACTTGACCAAGCTAACAACAAATAATATACATGAAACCTGGTCTTGGATGGATAGTGAACTCATGATACCAAGAGTCCCAAGCAGCCTGTAGTTTATAACTCACCTGGAATCTTTCTTTCAATAATGTTCTTGTCAGATCATATTTTATTTTTGAATGGCCTGGACATGTGCATACACATGCCAACAACCTGTGTGTAATAGTCTTGGTTGTTTACAGAGTGCATGGTGGGTTGCTTTGCTTGATTTGGTCATGTACACCTGTTCCACTGCTGGCGCTGGAGCCTCCTTGGTTGTGGCAAAGGTCGGCAGGGTATGATCCTCCTCAGTATCATCCACCTGATGGCTGCTGCATCGCGAACGAGGCCACTGAGTGACTGAGTGTCATGATCAGTGGCCTTGAGCTTCGAGCACAGACGTGTTGGCGTCTGAATGGGAGGGGGTCAAGGAGGCAGCATCCTTCACCGATCTGTTCCTCTGAGTCGGGCAGCTGAGTTGATGCAGCAGGTTGCATAGCAGCAATTGGAGGGTCGGTGTCGGGTTCCATCGATGCAGTGGTGCTAAGTTGAGAGGGAGAAGTAAAATCAGATGTTGAGCATAGAGATGGAAAAAAAGTTTGGTTCAGTCTCTCCCATATAACATTTTGCATTTGGCATTGAGTGTTTGTTCATAGCCTTTGGGGCAAAATGATAAAGAAGTGGCCGAGAGCCACATGCGCTCTGAGAACCAAGGTACTTACAATAGTGTGGGAGGGCAGAGGAAGGGGACAGCAACAGAGACTGCAATGGAGTGAGCATCAGGGGCAGTGAGGGAGAAAGCAGCACTGATATCGGTGACCATGTCAAGGATCTTGTCTGCTTTGTTTTTCAAGAGGTTGAGCCCATTGAGAAGGGCTAAGATGGTGAATTGTAGTATTGCTCAGTGTTTGAGGGCTTTGCCAGTGAAAACAAGTGTGAGCAATAAGTGTGTATAGAGATGCAGGTTGCGATGTACCTCACTTGTGCACACGACAACATCAGCAAACTGACCTTCGCACTTCCAGCTTTCCAGTTGCTCCAGACTTCCAGTCCAGCATTTCCAGAATCCCAGACAGCTCCAGACCATTTTAGACCTCCAGCAATTTATACAATACATACAAAGCAACCGAGCATATCTAGCCAGACATCACCAAACAACTACAACTATGCAAAATACAACTACACAAGCCAAATAAAATACTACAAACCAAATACATAAGCAACACAATATTGAAGAAAGAGAAGACAGTGGAGTAGCTGCGGGAGGTAGCTTGACATATTTGGTATAAATTCCAGGAGACGAGACAGCATCGCCCCAGAATGAAGTAGATAGGCCAGACTCATGCAGAATACTGGTAATGCGCTCAAAGAGAAATCTATTGACGAGTTCAGTGACTCCATTCTGCTGAGGACGTGCTCAAGAAGTATGCTGGTGCAAAATACAAAGTCCTAGACCCCTAAAAAGACCACAACCGGACTGGACTTTCAATTGGTTGCAACTGGACCGCGGTTGCACTTGCCTCAGATTCAAGAAACAAACGGTCCGGTCTTTTTTCTGCCCAGTCTGCAACCACACAAAAATGTGTTCATGGAAGACATTGATGAAATGTTGTGCTCTTATACTTCTTCCCAGGAGATATTGCCATTTTTCAAGAAGAAGAGGATGGAGGACTCGAACAACTACATTTCCACAACTATACCAAATTTGGAAACTACCAAAAACATTGTAGTTAAGATGGCCATCCTTGGTGGAGATACTGTATGCCACCCTTAATGTCCATTTTAAATGAGCACCTGAAGAAGGTAACCATCCTTACCGTTTACCATTATCACTCATTATTGCATGCAGGGTACATGAAAAACATCATGCACAAAGTTATTGTTGGAAATGCAAAACTCCACACAATCATCATTGGTGAAATTCTCCATCAAAGGAACTCTAACTGATATAATATACTGTGTCTTTCATTGTATTGCAATGACATACCACCAACTGACTTTTTATTGAAAAGCCTAATGTCATACAGGAAAAGACTACAGTAAAATCTTGCATTGCTCTCTGTCATATGCATGATCACATTATCACAATCATTGGCTGAAATTCTGCACGATGTTCCTCCATGCACAAGGGATATCTGCAAAGTCACTTGATCTTCAATTCATGCCTTTAGGTTGACAATGTCGCACAAATGGTCAATCTGTGCACTTACTACCATCTTGGCCAATGCACTAGAGAAAGTGTGTCAGCAAGTATACTTGATGCCTTTTGTCATTTCTTACAACAATGTGAACATATTGTTCTGCACCTTTTTACAGTGACTCAACAAGCACCACCACTTCGACTCTGGCATAGCTGCTGCTAACATATACTTTCAGTCCAATGCTCCATTGGGACACCTGGTATGCAGCCAGGCCTTGTATGATTTTCATGCGGAGAGCAGAGGAAATCCTATTACAATACATTGCATATTCCAGCTGGAAACACAGGCTGCAGCTGCATGACTGTGACATGCATGTGACATTCACAAGTGCTTCAGTATCTTGCCCATTTTCCCAAATTCAATTTTCAAACCCTATCTCCATAATGATCACAACATCTTTTCACCATGTGCACCTGTTGAGAAACCCCTCATATCCCACAATCTATCACTGAGCAACATATCCTTGGGACTGTTCATATTGAGGTAACCTACAAGGGGAATGATAAGACAAGACCATACATCTTTTGATTGGCTGGTCATGCACAATGATTGTTTTGATGGTTTCATTTTATGATGGCATTTGAAAATTCAGGGCTTATGCATGTATTCACAGTGCTAGAGCAGATCTATATAGTATACTGTTCAACCTAGCCCTTTTATTAGCAACTCCATAATGTGATCTATCACATCAGAGGCTTGCATCCATGATTGTTTGAGAGTCTGGCAACAACTCAAAATATATGATTGAAATTCTGCCAGAAGCTTCTTCAGCCTGCCAGGGGAGTGGCCAGCAGATGGATGTAAAGTGCATCAATAAAATTGACATCATGATTGCATGAAATGTACTCAACAGTCAGCTACAGCTCAGAATCAGTAAAAAGCCGAAACTCTGGCAATACTAACTGTGAGATTCGCAGTCTAAATAATGACTACCATATGTATTAGTGATGATCAGCTTTCATATGAGCTCTTGTCCCTCCATATCTATCTATGATGTCCAACCAACCTCATGTGTCAGCACATGAGCGACGACCAACAGAGAAAGCTGCTGCAGTCATTCGAACTTCACCTTTCCAGAGTTGTATCCACCAAAACCTTCCAAGAATTGAGAGGAGAAGCATAGATGGCACATATACATGGATCAATCTTTGAAGATACCTGGAAGCATTGGTGGTCAAATTAAATTCCAGAGTTTCGATGACCAGTTGTCCTGGGCTGGTCAAATATGGCTGCAAAAAAATTTCTAACATGATGACAGGGGCCACTGTGACTAGCACTGACAGTGTCGACATGCAGATGAATGATGATGGTCTTCTTCATCTTCACTTCAGTGCTTAACAGGAGCTGGAACTCCACAGGAATTCAAAGGAATGTCAAGAGGACAGGGCGCTCATTCTGATAGAATCCCTGGGCAAAATCAGAATCAAATCATGAATGAGGACAGCCGGAACAAGAACTCATACCCTGTACGGAGTAAGTCCAGTGTCTCCAGTGTCTGGTTGGTCGCCTTTGCAGTGGCATGTAATGCAGAGGAACATGACATCAAGTTTGAAGAGATCGTCCAGGTGTTCTGTGGGAACTGAAATACAGTGCCGACAGGTGACGCACAGACAGCGGTTGCATATGAAAAGGCTGCCACCATCACCACACATGTGGCAGAACTATGTTAGAGTGGTGAGCAGCAATATTAAACAAAAAATGACATGTGACCCACCTCGTTTTCACCACTGGGCATACCCTGGCCCTCATCAGAAGACACATCCAGTAGCACTAGGTTTGAGGCTATGGTAGTATGCCACCCGAGGGCGTCATTGGTACAAGAACAATAGTATGGACTCACCTAAGGTGCAAGAGAAAGCACAAGTCTCATTTTGGTGGCATAAATTGAGAGTTCAACAACAAAGTTATTGAGGTGGAGTCAAGGGGTCAAGGGCTTTGAGCATCATCAAGGCACTTTGCAGCTGTTGGCAAGCTGAAAAGCAGAATCATTGTGAAATCCACTTCTTGGTGGCTAAGTGGGCAGTGACTATCTTAATCAAGATGCTCAGCACTGTGCTTTGTCCTTTTTGTCAAGATGAAGCTCACTCTGGCATTTGTTAACTGGAGAGAATCCATCATAGTTGGATAACCATTTGAAATCCTGAAACACCTCCATGACTTCTTTTGTTTGCTCATAGAAATGTCATTTGCCAATCACAAATCTATTGGCTATGAATCCATTGTTGTCACCAAAAACATTTGATATATTAACTCTGGTGCAACATTCCTGTCCACTGCACTCTCTTTATAGCTGACCACATGTATGGACTATATCTGATAAAAAGAAAGCCAAATTTCATCAACAATTAATGACATAGAATTGTGATAGTGGTTGAGATGAGTAGTATGTGATGCATAGTGTTTAAAGGTCCAGTTTGGTCCGGTCTTTTGCCTGTTTTGGAAAAGACACGTCACCAGACTGAAACCAGACCTGGAAATTTTCTGATATGAAAAAGACCGACCAACCTAAATCTACTTTCAACTCCTGGCATTCAGCTCATACATATTTTTGTTATCTAAATTGGTTCATGGGCTGTTAAGATATGATACTTGTAAGAATTCATGTTATTTTCGACTTTATTGACTGAGAAATATCATTTTGTGTGATCTTTTAGTGTGGGAATAGTCCTTAGCAATGGCTGTCCCAGCTGTAGTGGGAACTCCTGCCTTTCAGTTCCACTAATATGTATGTATTGTGGCCCATACATGGACATGATATGGAAGGTAGTTTTGCAAGTGTCCAGCAAATGTTACAAAGATAAAGGTCAGGTCATGTAATGCTGACTAAGCAGGTCACATGTCCTTGAAAAGTGAGAAGTGGTTATGAGGAAATGAGAGTTTGTAACTGTTGTCAATGGCATAAACTAGTGCTAGAATATGCATATCTGCTTACCTCCTCTGATGGTGTGTGGTCTTGTTTTTCCATTTTCCATTGCCCTTTTGGCTCTTTGCCTTTTCTTTATCTTTTCTTGGATCTAGACATGCATGACATGAATATACATGGCAAAAATATCTTGAATACCAATATATATATATCACTTGCCTGAGGCTCATTCCCATTCTCATTGTCCTTGTTTTTGTCCTCTTCATCTCCCATTTCAACATCAACATTGACCTAAATGAGTGTCACCAAGAATGATCACTATGAAATCATTGGCTAATAATTACTTGTGTTTTTCGATCATGTAGCTGCACCATCCATGTTCTTTGTTTTTGCATTGCTCAGCACAATATAGCACTAGAATATGCCAATGTTGCTTACCTGGTCTGGTTCAATAACCATATGATTGTGTTGTTGTTAGTCTTTTCATGATTGAGCACAATCTAACACTAGAATATGTCCACATTGCTTATTCAGTAACCATAGCAGTGGTGATTTCAGAGGTGTAATTGTTGTTAGTCTATTCAAGGAGTGCTAGAATGTGCCAATAGTGCTTATAACCATTGGTGTTTGTTGTGGTTTGTTTCAAACGATGGCCCAAATAGAAAAATAGTGGTTAAGTGTCAAGAAAAAAAAAACACATGATTTGGTCCAGATACCATTGAGATATTCATGTTTTTTGAGTTATATGTCAAATACATGACTCATCAGGAAATTGGTAAGCACCTTAGGTAGTTAAGGATGTGAATAGATAGCAGCAGGAATATAATTGGATGATCAGAGAATATATCAGTAAGGAAGGCAGCAGAAAGTTTAAAATATTATCTCATGCTTATCCTAGTTGTAAGTTATTATTATAATTACATATTAATCCTTGAGGAAAATAGTGGAGAGCTTATATAGCCAGGTGATTATTGCAAATAAATATAAAGTTTTGCAACCTCTACAGCCTCAATGCTACTCTAATGCATGACATCCAGCAGCATTCTAAATGGCAAGTGCTCAGGATTAATATCTCCAGTGGAAGAGTCCAAATGACAACTTGATATCAACCAGGTCTTGAGTAAATGCTAGTTATCAAACATTCATGGCCAAGACCGAAAAGTACATGAGAATACATGGCATGTAGTTGAACTATGTGCTCAATCTAGGCAAGTGCAGTACAATCATACATATGATCTTGCACTGACATCAAGCTATTATGTCTAGATTTCATCCATCAACATGTAGAATGTTTATTGATTGAACATGCCTCCAAGTGGCAGTCAATGTAGAATTGCCAACACATGTTGACTTCACAATGATAGCCTGCAGATGATCATGAATATTCTGCTCAACACTCAGACGAAACCGAGTCAACTCAACTATATCGCATTACTTCTCCTTGGTGTGATGAGGCTCAAGAAATCTTGGCCAAGATTCTTTTAGATATCAACACTTTTTATGTCACTACAGCTCCAATATCTTGGGTCTTAGCGACCATGTTATATTATCATGGCAGTTGGTGATTCATGGTGTAAGTTTGAAAGGCAATAATCTCTATCTTAGATCAGTCCATCTATATTTTAGAGTTTCTTCACCATGGCACAGTCACAGTATAACTACATTGCCAACTCCTCATGGCCATGATGGATGGTCGGTATTACGCGAAGCGTTACTTGTATTGTCGAGGAGCTCACAGAGAGTCACGTCGAGACAAATACAAGAGGAATCTCTCTACCTTAAGTGATCACACTAAGGGCTCGAGGCAGCTTTGAATACTAACGCTTGATTGTGTAGATCTAGCTAGGAAACAACACCATTGTGCTACAGGATATTTAAGCGAGGGAGTGCTAAGCATGGACCAAGCAGTGTAGGTAGCAGTGAAAGAGAGAAAGACATAACAGGTAGTCGAGATAAGAGATAGTGAGACCAGGAGATAGAGCGAGATAGTGAGGAAGGGAAGATAAGATGATAAGATGATAAGATGATAAGAGATAGGGTGATAAGGAGATAGGGAATTATACATCGTATCAAGAATGAGAGAGGAGAAAGGAAGAGTCCGACAAAAGAGACATGGAGAAAAGGAAAGGAATGAAATGAAACAACGAGTGATGAAGGCAAAACCCCATAGGAATAACTGTAACATTACCCTCGTTGTATGATGGAGACACCGACTCCAACAAGACCCTAAGTCAAATGACCGCTGGAGTTGTGCTCAATGGTATTGTCAATGTCGCGGTCTTCTTGGTCAGATGGTTTCTTGCCAAAGGCACAGTCCGACCTCAATGCATATATCGCAGTGATAATCGGTGCATTGAACGTAAGAGTGAGTCGGGCTGAGACAGACAGGACAAGGAGGTCCAGGGTTGGCAGTGGAAGAAGGTGAATTTCCACAAGAGTCCCGTTCAGGTTGGGAGCGATAAGGTGGGAGAATGGGAAGAGGTTTGTCGACATCGATGGGGGATCTGGTGGATCCAGGATTGGGGGAATATGGGACACCAGGGCCGGATCTTCTCGCGGAGTTTCGCTGTCAGCTGAGGGAAGGGGAGATGGAGGTAGGAGCTCAGTGGAAAGAGACTGGTGAGGAAGGAGACGAAGTACCCATTGTAAAAGTACCCAGAACTCTGGTAGAGGAGGAGGAGGGGGCGAGGCTGATTGAAGGAGTGGCCCATCGTTGGAGGAAGGCTCTAGTGGTAACGACGGGCCCTGATCGAAAGGGATTCGCGTAGAGTGTGGCCTGTTGATCATAGGCATTTTGTTGGGACTCTGTGAGAGCGATCCAATGAGGGCGAAGAGTATCCCAAAGACGAGAGGGAGGAAGGGTTCTGACAGCATCAGAGAAGGAAGAGGCAATAAGTACATCAAAAATGTTGGAACGAAGGGTAGTAAGTTAAGTGTGGAACGTGTCGTTGATACCCCATGTGGGAGGAAGTTTGAGGCGATAAGAGATAGGAGATAAGACCTGAGTGATTTCAAAGGGTCCTTTTCGTTTGGGAGCAAGTTTTCTAGAAGGATATTGGAGGTGAAGTTTCTTGTTATCAAGCCACACCTTATCTCCTACTTTCCAAGGAACGAAGCGAGATGAAATGCACTCTCTCATGAGACGTTGGGAACATTCATGTGCATCGAGGGCTTCTTTTCGTGCTTCAGATAAGAGAGAAAGGTGTGTTTCAAGATCAGCCATGGGGAGGAGTCCTGCCCAAGCATCGGATCTTCCTTTGCAAAAGATGCGAAGATAGGTCTCAAGTTCTTGGTTGACTCGTTCGGTTTCGCCATCAGTTTGGGGGTGGTAGGCAGAGGAAAGAGTGAGGTCATACTATAGGAGGCGAGCGAGTTCTCATGCGAAGGCTGGGGACCACAATCAGAGATGCAGCGGTCATGAAGACCATATCGAGAGAAAATGTGGGTGAAAAATAGTTTGGCAACATCGGCGGCGGAACAAGTTTTAAGACAAGGAAGGAAAATTACCCCCTTCGTTAGGCCATGGTCGACCACGACCAGCACAGAATCAAAGCCCAAGGAGATGGGAAGATCGGTGATGAGGTCCATGGAAATCTGCTGGAAGGGGCGAGTGGCAGTCGAGGAGAGTGGCATGAGAGGGGGGCAGAAGGGTGTGTATTAACCTTGGAGGACTGACAGGTGGCACAACCCAGGACAAAGCGACGAATAAAAGAGGAGAGTCCAGGCCACCAATAGTCTCGAGCGACGAGGTTCTGAGTGCGAAGCACACCACCATGACCGCCAGAGGGAGACTCATAGCAAAGTCAAACAGCATCCTGACGTAGGGATTCAGGGAGGTAGAGGCGGTGTTTATGGTTGTAGGGAGGTGCCACTGTTCAGAGCAGCAAGGGCAGCGGAGGCAAAGGGATCGGAGGAAGTGAGGGAGGAGAGTTTATCAAGGATGGCAAGGTCGAGGGAGCGGACAAAAAGGAAATTAGGGAGGAGAGTGATGTCCGCATTATCGGAGGAGGTATCAATGTTGTTACGACGGGAGAGAGCATCGGCAGGAGCCATAGCAGCGGCAGGGAGGTGATGGAAATGAAGGTCAAAGTCTAGGAGGAAGAATTGCCAACGAGCATGGTGACGAGATAGTTTGCAAGGTTGGCAGAAGTAGGTCAGGTTTTTATGATCGGTGAGGATAGTCACATGATGGCCAGTGCCCTGGAGATAATGGTGCCATTCCTTTAAGGCGTGAATGACAGCGAGGAGTTCTCGATCATAGATATCATAGTTGTGCTAAGCAGGGGAGAAGGTCTTCAAGAGGTAGGCACAGGGATGAAGATCTCCGTTTCCGTCAGGTTGCATGAGGACAACACCAGAGGCAGTGAGGGATGCGTCAGTCATGACGGTAAATGGGCAGGAGAAATCAGGCATGGAGAGGACAGGTTTGGCTAGGAAGGTGTTCTGTAGTTGACGAAATGCAGTGTCACCAGTGGGGCCCCAAGTCCACGGAGTGTCTTTCTTTGTGAGGTCAAGGAGGGGTCAAGCGAGAGAGGAGAAGTTTGGGATGAATTTGCGATAGAAGCTGCAAAATACAATAAAGGATCGAACAACTTTGACAGAACGATGAGGAGACCAAGTCTCGATGGCAGAGAGTTTGGTAGGATCCATCTTCAGGGACCCTCCACGGATGATTAATTTGAGGAACTCGACTTCGGATGCAGCGAAGGTGCACTTCTCCAGTTTAAGATACAGTTTATGTTCACGGAAACATTGGAGGACCTTTCGAACAAGTTCCCAATGACGATCGAGGTGGTCGTTGTGAATGAGGAAGTCATCCATATAGATGATGAGCCATCCTTCAGCGAGGACCAAAGATCGACTGCATCAAGGCTTGGAATGTAGAAGGAGTGTTGCCAAAACCAAAGAACATAACATTAGGTTCAAAAAGTCCTTGGGGAGTAATAAACGCGGCTGAAATTCCATCCATCTTCAAGCTTGATAAGGACATTGTTATATTCCCAACGGATGTCGAGTTTAGTAAAGATGGTGGATCCTTTGAGTTTGTTGGTAAGATCGGAAATGAGGGGGAGAGAATAGGCATTTTTCACAGTATGTTCATTCAAATAGCAATAGTCCTGGCAGGGGTGCTTCAAGAGATCCATCTTTTTTTGAGACAAAGAAGAATGGAGATGCTTGGGGGGATTTGGATGGAGAGATCTTTCCTGAGGCGAGATGTTTAGTGACAAACTCTTTACATGCCTCTCGTTCTTTCGGGTTCAGAGGATAGGCTTTTGCAACTTTTGGGACGAAGGAATTCTTGAGTTCGATGCCATGGTCTAGGATTCGAGAGGGGGGGAGTTCTTTGTCAGGGGGTTTGGAGAAGATGTCCTGGAAGTCAATAATCTCATCAGGGAGAGATGTTGTTGGTTTTTCTTGAGACATCGAGAGTTCAGTGGAGATAGTGGTCTTTCGGAGAAGGAGACCATAAGGGACATCTTTTCACAAGGTAAATCATTGGGAAGTGATGGTGTCAGGGTCAGAGGATAAGTAGCGGAGTAGGTAGCGTTGTGGTAATGCTTTGGGGTCATCAGATTGTTTGGTTATAGGTTTATCAGGGATTGAGACAATGCCTGAATTCCAATCAATGTTCGGGTTGACCTCTTTTAACCAGGGGAGTCCTAGGATGACTGCTTCCTTTCCACAATTGATCACAAAAAAGTCTCGTCTTTCTTCGTTTTCTCCAATGCAAAGAAGTAGGGAGGTTTTGTTTCGAATAACACCATTCTTGTTTGAGGTGCCATCCACATTAGACACAGCGAGGGGTCGGGGTAGTTTTGTGGTGGGGAATCGGTGTTTAGAGATTCTCAAAGAGTCTGGTCAATGAAGCTTCCAGTAGCTCCACTGTCAATGAGGGCAGATGTTTCGATGATTTTTGCTCCATCAGATGTCAAGATCGAAATGGGAATGCGAATTGATTTGGCATGGGGTGTTATACAAAATACAGGAGTGATATGATGAGGAGAAGTAGACATCATACTAGTTCTCTGTTTCAAAATTCCTCTTCCTCAGTGATTTCCTCGATAAAAGTGGAGGCTGCTGCAACAGTCTCTTCGGCGGTGTTATCAGGACTAGTGTTTTCGACAGGGGTATCCTCATAGACAGTTCGAAGTACTTTGAGGATCTCTTCCTTCGAGACGTTTCGGGAGGCAGTGATCTGGTTAACATATTTGCCTAAGTCCGAAGGGTTTCGAGAAGTGGGAGGGGGTCAACAAGGGTTTCGAGGGGGTCAAGGAGGGGAGTCGGAGGAAGAGTTATGGTTGGCTGCTCTGTAGCCTACTTTGTGAAAGATGAAGCAGCGATTCTGCTTGATATGATGAGCTCGTTTGATGGGGGAGAGACGGACGGCACTAATGTCCATAGCATTGGGATCGTGACGTGGTTGGGAGGAGAACATGCCTCCTTTCCCAGAGACGATGTCGGAGATGCGTCGTTGTTGGGCATGGTATTTAGCGGCTTGTGTGATCCATTCTTCAGTAGTTGTAGGTTAGGTCTATTAAGAGAGGATCATGGTGACCAGCTTAGAATCCATCCTGGAGACGAGGTGTTCGAGGAGGGTGTCTTGGTCATTTACTCCAGCACGAGAGGAGTGGAGACAGAACTCAGATATATGTTTCTGGAAACACCCTTCTTTATCACAAGTATCCTGTCTGAGGGAGCGAAGCTTTCATTGAGCTTCGATGGCGACGTTGAATGGGAAGAAGGTGGCACAAAAGTCAGTTCCCAACTTCTGGAAGTTCTTTTCTGTAGCAGCAATGGTGGTGTCAGCGATCTTCACATACCACCCTTCAGCAAAGGGGGCTCCGTTCCCCTTGGTCATTTTATTTAACAAGATGAGCACCTTTTGTTTGTCTGTGTACAAGGCAGGATTTATGGCAAAATACGCCTTCATAGCCAAGATCCAATGATTGGCTTCTTTTGATTCTCCCAAGAAATCGTCAGGGAGACCAGCTTTCAGCTCAGAGGGCATGATGGGCGGAGGTGGTATTGCAACACGAGGAGGGGTTGGTGGGTTTGAAGGTGGAGGAGGGGGTGTAGGTGGGAAGAAATGAGCTCTGCTTTCGGCTGCGATGCGACCGTCTTCTTCTTCAGTAGTGGGTCCACTACCGATTCCAAAGGGTATGGCGGTGAAGGGAGCAGAGTGTGTTTCTTCAGAGTCAGAGGAGGGGGGACGAAAAGAGTTGCGAGAGGGGGTAAGTAGGAAATGGTGGATGGTCTGCTAGGCAGCAGGAGGCAAGGGAAGAGCTAGATCTTTTGTTATGTGAAGTGTTACTTGTATCGTCGATGAGCTCACAGAGAGTCACGTTGAGACAAATACAAGAGGAATCTCTCTACCTTAAGTGATCACACTAAGGGCTCGAGGCAGCTTTGAATACTAACACTTGATTGCGTAGATCTAGCTAGGGAACAACACCATTGTGCTACAGGGTATTTAAGTGAGGGAGTGCTAAGCACGGACCAAGCAGTGTAGGTAGCAGTGAAAGAGAGAAAGACATAACAGGTAGTCGAGATAAGAGATAGTGAGACCAGGAGATAGAGCGAGATAGTGAGGAAGGGAAGATAAGACGATAAGATGATAAGATGATAAGAGATAGGGTGATAAGGAGATAGTGAGTTATACATCGAGGACGAGAGAGGAGGAAGGAAGAGTCCGACAAAAGAGACATAGAGAAAGGGAAAGGAATGAAACGAAACGAAGAATGATGAAGGCGAAACCCCATAGGGATAACTGTAACAGTCGGTCACATTGCCGACTCCTTGTCCCCTCTGGAGGCACAATAACCTCCAATTGTGCATGAATCACATTCAAAAATACAGCAGAGGGAACTCCAAAGCAGATGCTGGCATCTACCACATTCACAAGTGTATGTCTGACTACTTGTGCGGTCACAGTCCAGGAGGGGACCAAAGAGCTACCACTATGAAATTCATAGCCAGTGCTCAAGAAATAGTTGTAATATGTTTGATAGATGTTTAATGGTATGAGCCAGTCAATTAAGGGTATTCTAGTTCTCACTTTGAATTGATATTCCAGTTGGTCAGAGGGGTTAGAAGCTTTTATAGACTGTTGTGCAAGGATTGCTTGTGAATCTTGTGAATCAAGCAACCACAATGCCCAAGACCCTTTTGACAAGAAGATGCTCAGCTTTCAACACAAAGAAGACACCATGACTAAAGTATTGATTGGGTATGCAAGACTTAACATCTTCAACAAATATGCTTGCTTTTGGACAATGGAATCACTGCAAGGTAGCTGAGTTGAAGAAGCTACTGCCAGTACATCTGTTCCATATCAAAGGCTGTAACAGGTTCACACCAAATAAATTTATGCTGATTATCATCAAGCTGAACTATGTCAAAATAAAGCAAGGCCCTCACCAAATTCATGATCTCTTCTGCAAGTAGACTGTGGATAGTACCATGCCAACACACTTGGCACTGGCAAGTGGCTCAATGTTGAGCAATCCAACTTGAAGAAGGTGACGGTGGAGGCCATTATAAGTACTTTCGTTTGCAACAGATGACTGCAACTCATAATGTCTGAGAATGTTTTTCAAATAGTATTTGGTAGACAGTATACCTGGTATGTCCACATTGAAGTGAAAAAAATAGAGCTGATGAATACAGAAGCAGGACTTCCACTGGAATTTCCAGAATTACTTGCAGCTCCCATATAGCCAACCAGGCTCTCTTGTTAGAGTTGAATTCCTCTTCAATTAAAAGCACCATTAGTAAAATAATTAGCAAAGGAAAAGAAAAGACTTACTGTGTATACTATAAGCCATCACTGTACAAATGCCACCAGCAATATTTTTTCTGTCTCGGCCTGGAAAATATATCATGTGTGCATGAGAAACAAACTTGCTAAAATAACAAATTTAGATTCTTAGATTCTTAGAAGTAGTATTTACTCACTAGTGATGATTATCAGCACAGGCCCTATGATACTTGATTCTTTGGATAAGATTCCAAGGGTAGGGGCCTTGTTGTTAACAAGACCAATAAACACATTGATATTCCATCTTAGCAAGTGTCCAGGGTGGTGCTGCCAATGGTCTACATGAGTGAAGTCTTGATGTTCTCCATCTCCATCACAATTTTTTCAGAAACAACATCCAGAGTGAGATGTTTGATGCATGACATAACTGCAGAGCAACTCTGCTTGTCCTGAAATACACAGCCAATGAGCTTGACAAGTTTTCCAGAAGGATTTGCATAGAAGCTGGCCTGACGTTTTGTGAAAGATCCAATCTGGATGAGATATTGGTCATCCCTGGTTTTGTGCCAACAGGTTGATGTAGCTTGTGCAATAATAGCTATTGTGAGTAGAAACATAATTTAGCAGACAATCATAGAGTTTTGACCATGTATTGAAGCGCTACACAACTTTTCATCTGGGAGGACTGTTTTTTCAGATCGGAGGTGATCGGGACCCCGTGCACCAGTTTGGTAGGGTGTCCAAACATGGGTCGGTGTCTGATCTGGTCTTGGTCCAGTTTTTGCCATATCAGGAAATTCCCGGACCAGTTCCATCTCAGTCTTTGTCAAATTAGGCCAAAAAGCAGACTGGACTGGACTTTAAATCACTAACAACTGGGGGTTTCAGTGCCTGATGAAGACGGGGCGCCCTGAGTATTACTGTAATACCCTCCCCTCCACAGATACCATTTCATGTGACATCAATTTGAGCCATGTTCACGCAGACTCGTCAATATATTACTACAATGTTACAGGTCAGTTGAAGTCATGAAGTCTTGATACCAAATTAATATCACCTAGAAATATCTGGGAAAACTCAATTATACAACCAATGGTTCATTCGAGCATCACTAAGGATTCGAGGGTGTGCTTTGACTGTCTTGGTGCTCAAATAGCTCTCCCTCGTCTCCACTCCCGACACCTCGGGTCCTTGCCTTCAATTGCCACTGCCAGCTGTAGTCGAAGGTGGTGAGTCTCAGAGGGGCTCAGAGCAAACAAGGGAAAAGTTCTGCACACCTTCGACTTGGAGCTTGGTCAATTAAATACCAGGCACCTGAGGTGTACTGCCTCATGGCCCTCAGCCTTCAGGCCATGAGGCGACCTTGCTAGCAGCTGGATGCACAGGCAGCACAGGGGCCAGGTCATTTTCGTCACTTTGCCTGATGGGCGTTATACATCATGTTGACAATGTTGAGTGACTCAACTGAAAGAACCTGAGTCACAACTGACAAAAGTGAAGCCTTCAGATGTATGTAATATTACACTTTACAAAGGGCACACTTCAGCCTATGGCTGCCTACCCGAAACAATACAAATAACAATTGAATTGTACAAAGAGTCTTTGCAGAACATTTGAACATGCAACAGTTCAGGCTAAACAGTTGATCTGTCAGTGTGATTATCAATGTTCTCATCAGCTTTAAAGCGGCAGAGGTTCATTGTGAGTAGAACATAACTTACTACCAAGCAGGATTTCCAACTTCAATATCTTAGCTGAGCTTGGCAGCCTTGCAAGTATGGATAATGGAATGTGTGATATGACGTGGGAAGGAGCGTGTGTCCTGTGGGATGACGCAGATTCAGAAAGTCTGCATAGTCTTCTGTGTTCGAGCAAAGGCACTTCTGTCCAGATAACCTATTGTTGAACCATGTCTTGTACCACTCATAAGCGGTCAGACTTGCCACTCTCACCAGCCCACGCTGAATGACCTTTCAATCGACAGGAAAAGATACATTAGCATTTTCTAGCTCCTCCGTTTTGGCAGTTGGATCAACCTTTCGGGTCAACAAAACCATCAGATCCCAAACCATCCCAAACCCTGTATTGATAGCTGTCGTGACTTGCTCCATCTCAATGGACAGAAAGAGGGACTTTTGGTAGTAGTACGTCAGCAAGCGTCAAAACCAAGTTCAAGACTGAACGTTCCGATCTTATCTCTGAGTCACTGATCTCGCATTGATCCTCTTTCTGCTAGGTGAGAGATTGGCACCTGATAGTCCAGTCATGGACGAAGAAGTCCGGTGTTCATTATGACAACATCAACAGGGCTAATAGTAAAAATATGGAGTCAGAGAAGGTGTGGAATGATTGGGTCACACCTGTGTTACTTTTGGTGATTTCGCCCTCTTTTGATCGATTTACTTCGTTATAGACTTTCTAGCGCTTTGCGCTACTTCTAACCATTACCATTGGATTCCCCATGGTCGATAACCCTATTGACATTCTTTCCTCGAGTCTCTAGACCCTTGTGTTCGCTCTACACACCTCTACACTGCTTTTCTTCGAGTTGTGATTACTTTTCCCACAGTTGTGGCTGATTGTGGCTGATTGTGGCTGCCAGTTGTTTGCCAGTATTTACAGCCACTAGACATTAGCCTCGGAGTCCTCTGTTCTATTTCCCTTGGTTACTCACAGTGGACTCCAGAGTGATCCCTAAGTCCCTATCTAGTGGTTATCCTACTCCCTATCGCTTTCTGCCCTTATCAGTGTCAATGTACTCCTGCATCAGCCACCACGCTGCATATGGCCTTCAGGTTTTCCACTGACTCACTGACTCAGGGTGCGTTTGCGTCGTTGATGGACGAGTATGACGTGTTTCCCAGCGTCGCTATTAGCTCTCTTCAGCATGGACACAGGGTGTGGGTATTGCAAACAATGCGCAATAACGCCCAACGTGCCAGCGTCAGGGTCCTTGCGACCGAATTGTTCCAGTTGAGATGGGGTTGGGAAGAGATAAGTCGTCGAAGGTTGCCTTGATATCGCTCCAGTTGTGGAGCATCCGTCCAGCCGTATGTATTGTATTCAGTTAGTCCCCTGAGATAGCCAATCAGTAGGCATGAGACACAAATGCAATAAACTTAACGATCATTAAGCCATCAAATACCGACAACTCCCCCACGTCGTCAGTATTGCTCCACAACACCTGCAGCTTAAATTGTTCCCAAGTCAGGTATGAAACGGAGATCACAGTGGGTCACCGTCGTTTTGTGACATCCCTAAACATTGAATGATCCACAGCTGTGGAATGGTCAGACGGGAGCACTCATCATGAATAGAAAATTGACGCACCCATTTGAATATCTTTACCTTCATTTTATCCGCAGTATGATGATGGTATAGTGATCATCATCATGTATCGCCTTCCTTCGACAGTCGAAGTCAGGCAATGCTCCGCTCAGTTCATCCCATGCTGCGCAAGAAATAACTTGGTCGACATGGTGCCAATTGGTGCTGATGATGTTCTTCCCACCTTCGAGTCACCAGAGTGGAGTGTTCATTGTGGCATTGATACACAGATTGGTGTCGTATGTGTGTGGGCAGATCTCAAAGCCCTTCCTGGGTCATTCCGAGGTGTGATTCAAATACTGGAATTTGCTCAGTGTTTCTGATGCGTTTCTCAATGTGTCAGTATTATTAAATATCATCGACTAGCATTAACACAATTCTCTTTCGATGGCCAAGCCCACTTCGGGATGTCTTCAACAAGATCTGCCAGAACGTCTGACACATGGAAAATGTCTGCATCAGCCATACCTGTGATTGCGACCATGTATGGATGGTCATATCAGCCCTTCTGGCTCCGGTAACATATTGGTCGATGTTTCAAATCAAACCCAGATTCCATCGAACCTTCGAACCGTCCCAAACAGGTCCAAAGCATGTACAATGATTTGCCCAATGTGTTACATTAGTGCCGTGATGTACAAGACCAGTCCTGCCCAGGAGTGCTTATACCTAAAATCACTACTGACCCAGATTGAAAACATTAGAACATCCAAGATTGTCACCGGCCACTGCTGACTTCTGCAGTGTTTTCATTTGTGATCACGGTGTAGGTCGTCACAGATTTCTTGTCCAACAACTCTTCCACGTCCGGCTCACAGGGCCACAGGGATCCTCTGGGCAGGACTGCATACCTCAGACTTTGATCTGCAGACATCTGGGGATGTGACTTCTTGTTGATAGATGTCCAAATGGACCCATGGCATGGATGATGTTCATAATTTACATATAAAAGACCATTGTCTGGAAGGCTTGCTTCATCACAGTAAATGAAGGTAGGGAATATAAAAGTGCAGACTCTGCACTTCTGGTGTAAGCGACCAGGAGTACGGCAGCAAGGACAATGAAGGCACAGGTCGTCTTTGAATACTCCTGACATAAGAAACTAGGTCGTCCAAGTAGACAATGAGTCCAGAGAACAACATGTGGTACATTTGATGGTCTCTGAGAGATCTGTTCTCGTCTTGGGAAGCGAGATGATGAAGGAACAGGATCGAAAGGGTGAGCAGGAGTGTTGATGAAACGAGGAATAACAGGACAATTGTAAGAATTAGATGGAACATATAACAACTCTGTTGAGGTCTACGCGTAGCAGAAGCCCTAGAGGGAACAGACTCTCGTCAGTATTACTGCGTGCACGACGGGAAGCAGATAGTTCTAAGAGGTGAAGACGAAGCTTGACATCTTGGATCTCTGAATGTGTAACTTGTCGAGACATTAGCACAAGTGTAAACACGATTGAGAGGTGCACGCACGATTGACGTTCTTGACCTTTAGTTCACCTTTGAAAATCCTTTATGGATATTCTAATAGTGCAGTTTAGTATATACTAATCTAATATGAAAGGGGATTCTCTAGTGGAAAACTTACTAGATAGTTGAGATCCAGATATCAAGACTAAGAAGAATTCACAATAATGGTTCAATGGTGAACTGATATTTCGGTGTCTAGGACTCGACAATGTTTGTTTTGTAAGAACTACACAAATAATGATCAATCCTTGTCTTTGATAAGTCCACAAAAGCGCCTGAGTAGACTGAGACAACACTGTTGAAGAAAAAGCCTCCCACAGCTGAACAACCACTCTGAGAGTCTACTCCACAGATGTAGCTATTCGAGAGTTAGTCGCTAGTACAGTAGACATTAGAATGATGACCTACTTATGGTGAGATAACTGAGCACGCACGGTTCGAGACAAGCATGGATAGTCTTTATCTAAAGCATATCTGCATTATCTTACCGTTATGCCCGAACATGTGATTTCAGTAGTCTTAGTGTCAGCATGAGAGATATTGTATATCTGTTCAAAAATGCCACAGTCAAGAGCCTGGACCATTTTGATCCACTTGGCCCTCCATTCAGCATGCTGGAAGTATGCTATTAAATCGTTGTCAAGGATGAAAGCCTGGAGAATTGTTAGCGTGTAATATATGAGCTGTAGAATAAAAACATACTTGATGATCACATTCTGTAACACTTGGCTAAGTTGGTGTGGTCCATCAGGCGATATAGTAGCGGTTGAATGTCCCTTTCACCAAATAGACACTTACACCCTTGAGAATCTGTGATTATTGAGGTGGCATGAACCACTGAGTGAGTGTTTTGAGGACACTGTTGTCAACCTGGCATTACATTGATGACATCACAAAGTTGTTTGGGGCTGGCATCAACATGTTACTGTCAATGCGCTCATTGTCATCGTTGCTCCCTACTTCAATTTCAAACTACTCTACATGTTTGTGGAGATGCTCGTATGTCTTTTATTTGTATTTGTATTTGTTTATCTCTACTACCTTCAAATGTATGCTATTGATAGGTTCCCTAGTGCATAATTTGAATTCTTCTGGAGCTTTCCATTGGATAACTTTATTCAGGGATGCAACAGAACTGATTTGCACGCATCTCCATGAATAAGGGCTGAAATACTATTTGAAAAACATTCTCAGACATTATGAGTTGCAGTCATCTGTTGCAAACGAAAGTACTTATAATGGCCTCCACCGTCACCTTCTTCAAGTTGGATTGCTCAACAT
>JBBPOJ010000410.1:0-28101 GCA_038091395.1 Leccinum rimulosum
TAGAGGTGCAACCGCTCTACTCGGTCCGTCAACATCCACGACTCGAGATCTCCGGACCGAAACATCCCGACGGAGCATCTCGATCACATCGTCGTGTTCGGAAGATAAGGCATCAGCAGGGAACGTGCTCGATTTGTTCAATGTGCGATCACCGGGCTGTCGTGCAAAGCGAGCCGCGGGGGCCTTGGTATTGGAAACGGTGTCGGTGTCGGTGGTATTGATATCGGAAGTCCGCTGACATCTTCCGTCCTCGTGGCCCAGGAATGAACCGAGATCGAGATCGAGATCGAAGGGCGAGGATAGTTCGTCGCGAGCCACGCGTGCCTCAAGTGGAGATGACGGTATTACTCGTCTTCCTGGAGGAACGCATGCAGCGTGCTCACGAGCGAGGCCGCGGACCATGCCAGGTGAGTCTGCACCGGCAGTCTCCATCCTCATCCTCCAGTGCGCGCCCATGAACGGACCGAGGTTATCAGAGAGGCGGTCTGCCAGGTCGTACAGCGCGGATGCGTAATGTAAGTTCAGATCGATTGTCCAAGCGCATCCGCGGGGAAGAGCAAGTAGCGGAGGTCGTAGTCAAGGACGAGGACATCGGTGTCTGTGAGGGATGGGAAGCGTTGGCGAGGAGAGGAGGTACTCGTATTCCATTGGACCGGTCATCAGGTCGAAATCAGAAAGTGCATCCACGTCAAAGCTGCTCGACAAGAGGCGCGCGAGAAGTTCCGAGCGTCATCCTACTTTGTTGCCGTGAGCGAGCGCGAGTTGAACGAGATAGACAGCGTCGTCTCTGGTACCAAAGACCGTAGTCGCCCGAGTCTACATTCAGGGCAGGATACAATCTTGGGGTCGATTTCTGCCCTTTGAACGTCAGTCGGAATATCTTTCTGTGGCCCAATTTGAGTTACGTGACGTATGGCATCCAAGGATACGACAAAGATGCTTGGTGGCGACGGTCTCTCGCTGACCCACTGTGAGAAACCTTCTAGGTCGGTCGCCGGCCATGAATCGGGAGAATGGTCTCGCTGAGCAAACACGCTCGTATCGTAGTACGCAGAAAACGGCCACGCGGTGCATGCGCTCATTCTACTTTCCCCACGTTGGGTAGTACGATTGTCCGACCGAGTCGTCCGGCGAGCATGACGAGTGGCATAAAATGGATTCGGGCCTTGTATTCCTGTTCACCGATGCGGACGGGTAGAAGGAAGCGGAAAGCTCCGTTGCAGTGTGCGGTGTCGAACGACTGGAGTTTCATGTCCTCGCTCTCGGGGACGTTGGTGTTTGCATTATGTTCTTCAGGAACGCGAGTAATGCCAGTGGGAGGTGGCCATGTGTCGGGCGTCGAGCAATTCGCGTTATTCGCAGCCACAAGCATATGCTCCCCAGGAGGTTTGTCTGATTTTTCGCCCAAGGGTAGAACGGGTTCATCCTGGTCAAGCGTGTACGGATCGCGTGTCGAGGTAGCTAGCGTTCGAGACGCCGCTCGCGCTCTGGTTTAGACTCGGATTTTGGACGGGCACAGACGCGAATGAGGACCGCTCCAGTTCCCAGAGCATGATGTAGAGCACGATGGTGACTACGAATGAGCATTGCCGCCATTGCGCCGCGCAGGGTGTCCGCCGGGTGGGTGGGCCGACGATGTCGAACGAAGTCTAAGCTGCCGTCAGTAGGGCTCCCTCGAGCAGGAACATCGTCGACATTTGAGAAAGGTCGTTTGAACCGTTGTGTATCACTTTGAGGTTCGTAGTCAGGGAGAGCGTGGGAGTTGCAACTTCGCTACGACCATCCATCCAGATGTCAAATCATATGTAAGGTATCACCTTTTTTGTTTCCATTGAAATGCCTATACCTGACAAGCATAAGCCCGCAGGATTTCGGACGCTGGCGAGACTCGGAGTCATCGTTACCCAACCGTAGCTCGACGTTCTCATTTACTGTCGCCAGGTGGGAGCACTCTCCAAGCACTCCGCATCGAATACTACATCTGTAGGACTTTTCAACCCACTTGGTCACGTTTATGACTCGGCTGAAAGCATTTTACTAGGGGTATCGCAAATACACAGTACCGCCTTTGTACCTTGAATCTCCTGGCCCGGCGATAGCTTTCATGATTGCTCGGCGACCAGCCACTGCCAGAGGGCGGACGGGTAATCAGTGATATCGAACGAGACGACCGGCATCCAATGGCTACCCTGGTTGATGGTGTTAGAGTCATAGCGCCCCCTACACGCAGGAGAAAACCAGCTCCCAGCTCCCAGCGGTTACCTGTCACCTGCACCACAACGGCGGTCGACGTTAGCCAACATAACACTTCAGAAACTTTGGGTGACCAAGGAATAACATCATGTGGACTTCATCCCATGCACCGTCCCCAGACGTGCAGCGGAGCAGAATACGAGGACTTACGCTACCTTATCTCGCGTGAGCCTACAAAGAGAATGATATTTTGTTGTTATTCTATGACGTTGTTTGGATGATAACTGAAGCTTCGGTGATCACCTCTGCCTGAATGACACTGATAATCATTAAACTCTCAGCTCTGTTTCATGGGGGTATCGCTACTGACTCAGGGGCACATGGAACCTTCGAACTCGACGTGTCGTGAAAGGGTTGGGCACATAACCTGTTACAGTGGCTGAGGTATCGGCTTCACATAAGTATATGGAAATCCTGCGCTCGTCAGTTTCACAATAGTCCTGGACCCGTTAGGGGACAGGTATACAAAGCATTAATTCGTGGGAATGACTGGGTTGACCGGAAGCAAATTCAACAACCCGGGTCTTGCGTTCTACCATATCTGGATGAGATTCCAGTGATCCAACCTGGGAATTGATGCGGATCCAGTTTCAGTTTCTATGCGGATACTGTTTCAGCCATCGTCGCGTGCCAACATTTTGCTGATTGTGATGTCCTGGGTCCATTCACAATATGGTGAGTGACTTGAAACAATGATTCTACACTAGAATGATGAAAATTCCATAGACGGTCATAGGTTAGGCCTTCAAGTGAATTAGATCCCAGTTTACGCATGACGAGCTTGTAGGTCAAAACGAGTAACCCGCCTTCCCCTTTCATCATGCACGTGCGTTCGTTAACCAAAATGGACTCCGTCGTATCCCGCTCTAACGGAGAATTCCGCGACACCGAGTTTCAGGTCCAGGTTGCACGAGGCACAAACGCTCTTTCTAACAGTGTCCGAGTCCTCGTCGGAAATTATGTGTGCGGCGGAGCCCAAAAGAATCTGGTAGATTTTACGACTTTTGGTCCCCAGGTCGAATGTCCTACATATCGACTCCCTCTTGCGGATCCGCGACTCAAGATCCAAGCCAGTAACAATGCATCTCGAGGCTTTGGACCGCATGCTTAAAGAACTGGAGTAGCTTCGCAACATCCTTAGGGTGCGGAACCAATTCGAGCTTCTTGATGCATTTTGATTATAGGGCTAGATCTCAAAGAGTGGTCAACAGCGCAGATCTTCGCACACAGCAAGATCTGATTATTAATAGTGCTCACGTTGCACGGACCGCCGTCGGAGAGCTGCGGCACGTCAACTATAAGCCGGGTCCCATCAGGTCTGCAGGGTTTTTCTCTTCCCTCCGTCCCCTCGTCTTGCTTCGCTACCCGCCCACTGCCTACGAAAACCTGTTTCGCTGACGATACTCGAGTCATGACTGACCGCACTGCTTCAATTAGGGCAAAGCTCCCCCGATTCCGGATCCTCGTTATCGGACGAGCCAATGCTGGCAAAACCACGCTGCTCCAGAGAGTTTGCCAGACGACCGAATCCCCTATTGTTCGTGATCGAAATGGTAGAAAGGTTAGTCTGATAAATTTCTCTCGTTTGTGACTTGTGAGCAGTCTGCTGATTCGGAGACCACGCAAGATTGATATCGACGTCCAGGGTACCCTCGGGGTGTGTACCAGAAATTGTCCGCTCATGCCATTCCTGACTACTAGCTACAGCGAGGCAAGCATGATATAGAGCACGAAATTTCGTTCGAAAGTAACAACAACTTTGTTTTCCATGATTCATGTGGTTTTGAGGCTGGGAGCAAGGATGAACTCGAGAAAGTTCAGTCGTTCATTGATGGACGTGCGAAGAATACGAGACTTAAAGATCGCTTGCATGCTATATGGTTCAGTCCCATACGTGTTCATCAACTTATCGATGTGCTAATGAAAATATCTGCCAGGTATTGCATTCCAATGAGTGATGATAGTAGACCAATTCTGGCATCAGAGAATTTTTTTTTCTCGCAGTGTGGTACAGGAAAAGGTAGGAAGAATGTATGACTTGGGAGCTGTGTTCACACTATACAGTGCCAGTGGTTGCTATCTTCACTAAATTTGATAAACTGCATATTGTTGCATTTGAAGAGCTCACAGGGGAAGGGAAGTCATTTCGGGAAGCAGGAGCCTTGTTATCAAAAAGGGCAAAGGAAATATTCAAAAGGAACAAGTACACTGGTCAGCTGCAGGAAATGAAGTTTCCACCAAGGAAATGCATATATTTGGGAGGTGGGTAGCTCATTCAATCTAATGTAATATATTATCTGAGGATGATGATTAAAGGAATGGAAGAAAATAATGCAGATTGTACTGAGCTTCTGGACTGCACTGCAGCAGCACTTGATGATGAAATGCTGGAGATATTATTTGTTTCTGCTCAGCAGGCGAATCTAGATCTGTCTGTTCATTATGCAGTGATAAGGTAAGTAATATATGATTTCTTCATTAGGTATATATATGTAATGAGCTGAAATTTAGATCTGTTAAACGGATATTAATGGATTGCAGGTCAATGTCAACATTGGACATAACATTGCTTCAAAAATTGCAAAACAAAATTGGATTATGGTTTCCACATGTGCTTGTGAGTTTAGTAATCATAGGGAACAATTGTGAACAATACCATTGTCTGATGCACTGCTAAATTTGATACCCACATGTACATTCATAATCTAAATGAACAGCCTGTAAGTAGCTGCTTTGTGATAATCACAGAGCAGGATGCCTATTAATCATCAATTTACATTCATGCTCACTACTCTTTCATGTTCTGTCTCTTGGCAGGGTGTAAGTTGCTGGCTTGTGATGATGGTATGGTTGGATCCATGCTCACTGCTATGTCATTTTCTGCCTCCTTGCAGGATGTAAGTTGCTTGCTTGTGATGATGGTATTGTTGCTCATTGCTTGTTCATGTGCTGTCGCCCAGTAGCATGTAAGTTGCTGGCTTGTGATGATGATGTGGTTGGATCCATGCTCACTGGTCTTTCATTTTCTGTCTCATGGCAGTGTGTAAGTTGCTGGCTGGTGATGATGGTATTCCACACTCACTGCTTTTTCATTTTCTGTCTCCTACAGGGTGTAAGTTGCTGGCTTGTGATGATGGTATTCCACACTCACTGCTTTTCATTTTCTGTCTCCTGGCAGGGTGTAAGTTGCTGGCTTGTGATGATGGTATTCCACACTCACTGCTTTTTCATTTTCTGTCTCCTGGCAGGGTGTAAGTTGCTGGCTTGTGATGATGGTATTGTTGGATCCATGCTCACTGCTCTTTCATATTCTATCTCCTGGCAGGATGTAAGTTGCTGGCTTGTGATGATGGTATGGTAGGGTGCTCACTTCTTCTTTCATTTGCTGTCTCCTGGCAGGATGTAAGTCAATGACTTGTGATGATGGTATGGTTGGATCCACACTCACTGCTTTTTCATTTTCTGTCTCCTAGCAGCGTGTAAGTTGCTGTCTTGATGGTATGGTGGAATGCTCATTGCTCATTAATTTTCTGTCTCCTGGCAGGATGTAAGTTGCTGGCTTGTGATGATGGTATGGTTGGATCCATGCTCACTCCTCTTTCACTTTCTGTCTCCTGGCAGCATGTAAGTTGCTTATGATGATGATATGACTGGATGCATGCTGATTGCTCTGTTATTTTCTGTCTCTGGCAGAATGTAAGTTGCTGGCGTGTGATGATGGTATGGTTGGATCCATACTCACTGTTCTGTCATTTTCTGTCTCCTGGCAGCTTGTAAGTTGCTGGCTTGTGATGATGGTATGGTTGGATTCATGCTCACTTCTCTGTCATCTTCTGTCTTCTGGTAGGGTGTGAGTTGTTGCCTTGTGATGATGATATGGTTGGATCCATGCTCACTGCTCTGTCATGTTCTGTCTCCTTGCAGGGTGTAAGTTGTTGCTTGTGATGATGGTATTGTTGCTCACTGCTTTTTCATGTTCTGTCTCCTGGCAGAATGTAGGTTGCTGGCTTGTGATGATGATGTGGTTGGATCCATGCTCACTGGTCTTTCATTTTCTGTCTTATGGCAGCGTGTAAGTTCCTGGCTTGTGATGATTGTTTGGTTGGATCTATGCTTACTGCTCTTTTATTTTCTGTCTCCTGGCAGGGTGTAAGTTGCTCACTTGTAATGAAGGTATGGTTGGATTAATGCTCACTGCTTTGTCATTTCCTGTGTTCTGGCAGCTTGTAAGTTGATGGCTTGTGATGATGGTATGGTTGGATCCATACTTACTGTTTTTTTTTTTTTTTTTTTTTTTTTTTTTTTTTCATTTTCTGTCTCCTGGCAGGATGTAAGTTGCTGGCTTGTGATGATGGTATGGTTGGATCCATGCTCACTGCTCTTTCATTTTCTGTCTCCTGGCAGGGTGTAAGTTGCTGGCTTGTGATGATGGTATAGTGGATCTATGCTCACTGCTCTTTCATTTTCTGTCTCCTGGCAGGGTGTAAGTTGCTGGCTTGTGATGATGGTATGGTGGATCCATGCTCACTGCTCTTTCATTTTCTGTCCCCTGGCAGGGTGTAAGTTCCTGGCTTGTGATGATGGTATTCCACACTCACTGCTTTTTAATTTTCTGTCTCCTGGCAGGGTGTAAGTTGCTGGCTTGTGATGATGGTATTCCACACTCACTGATTTTTAATTTTCTGTCTCCTGGCAGGGTGTAAGTTACTGATATAAAGCCATGAATTGACATTCATTGATGATTTACTTACTGTGTTACATACTTCAAATCACATTCATTTACACAGCTGGTATGGTTCCACTATTTGGAAAAATGATATTTTATTGTCAGCCAATTTATTTATTCAGGAGGTATGTTGTCGTATTTTTTAATCTTTTATGTTATACTTATATTTATACCAGCCTCGTTTTTTTTTTCACTTAATGGTAGATGACAGGATGATCTCTCTGGTCTGTTTGTTCATAAGTTATGTTTCACCATTCACTTATACTTCTTAGCTTGAAGGTTCTATCATCCAGCAAATTTGCTTCTTCTCTGCTTGTATTTGTCTTTTTTGTCTTTTTCTGTGCTATCTCTTAATCTTAATTATAGCTGTTTTGATTATCATGGTCCATTCCTTCCACAGTTTGAGGAATCATAGACATGGAGATCCTCTGTTTGCTTCTTTTCAGCAATTTATTCATTCAGTGCACCATACCACCATTTCATCTGCAATTGCACAAGCTGTTCAAGCCAAGGCCCATGACATTGATGGTCTGTGTGAAGAAATTGCCAATATTGTTTCAAAGAATCCTCTAGGTAAAACTACTTTATATTCCAGATTCTTTTCTCTTAAGAAATCCACATGCATTCCAACCTTTCATTCGCAAAAACTGGACATCAAGGTGGTTTACATGAAGCACCAAAAGCTGAGCCAAAAAAGGGTAACATGTTGTCAAAGATACTTCATAAATTGAAGTGCAATAAAAAGTAGCCTATGACTGTTTTGAAAGAGGGCATTAACAAGTCTCATATAAAGCCCATGTTTTCTCCGATGCTTTTATAAATCCTGTACTTGATAGACTTACATAGATGTTGATTCATGAGCAACCATTGAAGACCTTGCTTTACCATATCAACCTTTATTGACCTCAACAATATGTGAAATGAAAATTTCATGTGAAAAAGGAAAATCAGACCTCAGACAGAACTGTCTTGGTATTCAATTTGATGAATTGACATCACTCAGTTCTTATTTCATGCAGATTCATATATAAGTTGTTCAGTTTCACATTCCCATCCGTCACTCATACATGTGAGGACTTACCATGTCTAGTTCTAACAAAACCTCACATGCAAAGGGTCGAGGGCTTTGGTTACAGAAACTAACTTACAACTTACTAAACTCAAAAGATCCTCCGATTCCCCATTCCAAAATTTTCATATCCAATTGATGTACAAAACAGAACACGAGATGACCCCATCAATGAGCCAGGAAAGTCAGTCACATATATATATCCATACAAGCAAAACAAAAGACTGCAACGGTCATTACACAGCCATCTCAGCGGAGGAACGATCACCAATCCTCCTCCTGGTCCAAATTATGCACCTCCTTTGCGCGAGCGTCCACCTTGGCATAGTATTTTTCCACATGGTCATTGCCGTAGCCCTCGGATATGATCAGGGATTCAATCATCTCCAGTGCCGCTCCTTTTCCGTCAGCGTCGCAGTTCGAAATGAGAGCGTGCCCCTCGGCTTTTATGTCAGACTTGTTGTAAGTTTCATAGGCAAGCTTGATGGCACGGCGAGTGAGCTTATGGTGGTGAGGGGTAAGGATGAAGAGTGTCTTCATGACATGAGTCAAGTCAACAATGAATGCTATGAATCTTTGCCGCACAGTTTTCCTGACAAGTATGCCGGGAGTCAACTAGCCGGTCTGAACAAGACAAAGACTGACATACCCGTGCTGATATACAGCATGGAGCCATACGGCGGCGGCGGCAATACCTGCAACGGCGATCACACCCACAGCAACGGGGAGAACAATTGGAGCCAAAGGATTGACTGCTTGTATAGGCGAAGAAACGGAAGGTTTGAGGAGCTTCCCAACGGAGGCACTGACAGAGAATGACTGTGAGTATGGCCGGTGTGATCTGAGAGAAAGACTGACAAGACTTTGTTGGGATCCGTGACGCCGGATAGTTCCATTTCCTGGACTAACTTGACAATAAGTTCCTTGAACTCTTTGTCGAGCAAGCGCTACCAACGCATTTTCATTTTAGCAATAGAGAGATTATAAGCATTACATACGCAGGCGGGATCGTTGAAATTCCACACAGCCACGATGTCAGAATGAACCACGGAAAGACAATTCCATATTGTGTATCCCTTGAAGTCTGGGCTAGTCCAAAGCGCATTCCAGTATCCTACATCAAGGGTCAACATTTACATTTGTTTGCTATTCTGATAGAGAGGCCGAACTTTTCTTCCCGACACTGTCCAAGTATGAGAACATGAATTCGAGCGCTGAGATGTTACTTACGTAATGGACCCGCGGATTTTAAGACCAGGGTCAATGCGCTGAGCCGCATCTGACTAACTACCTGCACGTCGGGGGTGTTAGATATGCCGACCTCCCGGTTGGTCAGCTCAATTAATTTTTGTAGCGTGTATCGATACGCCGTTTTGGCTATCGATTTTTTATTGTAGCATGAGGCAAATTGAGGAACCTAACACGACATACCAGACACGACCGCATATGGGAGAGCGAGGGGTGCGTCAGTTCCCCCCACGATCCGAGCAATTTCATCATGTCGTTGTTGTGCAATCGACTCGGCCTTCAAACGGGCTTTCTGGGTAATTTGATCGTCTGTCGCACGAGGGGACTTGGGCCATTTCATTACCAACTCATTCACACAACCGTCGAACTTTGTGAATACCACGATCAACGGTACTACGGCAAACTTGAGCAAAGACCAGGGATAATTGAATGTGATACTGACTGTTACCAATTGTACGTTGCTTGGAGCGAAAGAAATCCTCCGCAGCTACTTCCAGTAACCGATCCCCGCTACGGGGTGTCGGGATACAGAACCTTGCATAAATCAATCAAGTATGTGATCGAATCATACGACAACAACAGCTCACCAGATAGCATGGAGTTGATCCTCGGGTCCAGCAGTCCGCCTGCTTTCGATGAAGTTCTTCACGGTGTCGTACTTTCCCTTTTCTCCCGGCTCGAAGCCCTCGGAGTCATGAAGGATGAAGCGTTCGTTTTCAGGCGATGTGAGCCCTGTGTCGACCTTTGCTTTTCCAGGCTTAGAATCCTCTGCGCGCTGTGAGGTGTTCGTGAGCACACGGAAACCTAGAGGAACAGTGAACTATACCGCTTCTTTGATTCCGAAGGCGGTATTGATCAGACTTGACTTCCCTACACCACTCTACGAAAGTTGAGAACATGGTAAGGAGAGTAGTAGATGAACATGTACCTTTCCTATAACCAAGATGCGGAATCTACAATCAAATAATCAGTGGCGCCGACATTGGCTGGTGACACTGGCAAGCTTACCGAGGACACTTATTGAGAATAGCCTGTGTTGTGGGGACTAGCGTCTCCGTACTCGGATTTGGATCGGTAGAGACGGGCGCAGGATGAAGAGGGACGACTTCAGCGGCTTGGCAACTGAATGTGACTCGAATTCCATCTTGAACGATCGAGAGATCTTTTCGATGATTTCTATGGTGAGAATCGATGATGTTGACAAGGGTCTGAATTTACCTGGGGATTGAGACCCTTGAGCACTCGCGAACAGATGTTGGATATCTAATTTCCGCGTTTTTCTCCAGACAAAAAACTGTGACTCCTTGAAGTATAGTGAGGTCTGAACCTCTGAGGAGAGTATGCTATGTATAATGAATTTCCATGCTTGAACAGGGTAGGGGAACGACATACAGTGGGTCAGGAAATTGCTGGCACAAAGTCCCATGCCCGTCACAGATTAGCCTGTATGGTCGGGTGCTGACGCGTAGTTCTCCAGATGTCAAGCGTTTGGTGCCTTTGTCCGATTCTGCGGCGATAGAAACGGCTGAAGGGGCAAGAGAACTGAGATGTAGTCCGTAAATTCGGATGAAATAACGCACCCGTAACTCGCAAAACGGGGCTGGGAGTAGGGGAACCCACTTGCAAGGCAGACATGTAGGTAGAGTACGACCGGAGAATCCACTGAGGTGTGCGGTTTTGAGAGAGTAGGGGAAGAGTGCTAGTCAGCCTGAACGCATGAGGAATGGGCACGGATGCCACGAGATCCGCTGCCCTCGCCTCATACAGCGTGCAGTGATATGTGATATTTAGATTATGTGTATCGTGGAGGTTGACGTTGAGGCCTTGAGGTGTGAGAGGCATACCTGGAAATATTAATTAATTAATTCGCGAAAGAAAAGAAAAAAAAACATCGCGCAGCTTCAAGGGATCTAGTTCTCGCAGTGGCAGCGGTCCTCCCGCTTCCGTTCGCCGGCCCGTCGTCGTTGTCCACTCATAGCACACTATATTTTGATTCAACGCTCTCGCCCACCCTCGCCCGTTGTCGACTCCCACTCCCTCTCCCTCACCTGCCCGTTGCCCAAGACCGAGTCATCCTCGCCGAGGATGACTCCGGCGTTTCCGCATTCGGTGTTACCACAACGCGACGGACGACACAACTCCACGACGGTGCCCTCTAGATGTGACGACATGACGACGCAGCGTGCTGGCAGTACCAAGATACGATGACGAAGCGACGACAACTATGGATGCGACAACAGCGCAACGCCCTGCCAGCGTGCCCCCCCTCCGACCGACGTGACGACAACAACGACAACACGCCATGACACGACGAACGCGAAGTCGTGTCGTATGTGTTCGCCTCCTGCCTCGCCCTCGCCCTCGTTCACTGCGAGCTGTGACCGCCATGCACTCTCGTTCCGCCGAGAGGGCACGACGGTCACCGCTACGTCCTGACTCGTCATCCCGTCATCGCTCTCGGTTACCGTCGCGTGATGACGCACCTCACTCACACCTCATTCATCCTCACCCAGGAGTCGCCCACATGCTCATGACAGACCCTAGGTACGCCTGGAGAGGACAACAAGCATACGCAAATCGCCGCACGAAGTAGGTGCACAAAAGCAAGGTGTCACGCGCTCAGATATCAAAATTGCAATGGGAGAATAGCATGGGTGATGGACAGGTATACCTCAACGCGTGCTTATTGGCAACATACATTCATAGTTACAGGAAATACATGATGGACAAGGTTACGTGCAAGTCATAATTTCATGTTTCAGTCCACATTAATCACGTTGCTACGGTAGTGTGCCCCTGCTGGCCGCCCACGTCTCAGGTCCCTGATGATCACCAAACGCGTGAGGTGGGCACGACACTGTACTTTCTCGATGCACTGACCTTCCTATTCTTGATTTTGAGGTACTTGGTGCGCCTCGTGAACCACTCGCCCGCAGTCATCAAAGGGTGCTTTTGCACAGCGTCCGCGATCAAAAAACTGTCCTCTATGAACGCCCGAAGTACCCTCGAGTTTCCCGGACGATTGAAGAACACGATAGACCAGCGTTCGTGCTCCCCTTGATCGCCGGGTGCCCGCACCACGCGAGTGCACGTTGGACTGAAGGATACATCCGCTGAAGATGACGAGGGCGTTGCCGATGTTGTAGATTGCATGGCCTGGAAGAGGCTGTATGTATTTATCAGTATGTGAGTATCTCCTGGAAATTTCTTCTTCAGACAAAGCATACCTTGACATAGGACTACTCTGTGTGGCCAGGAGGCATGACCTGCAACCCGCCGAGCCTGTTGTGCAAAACGGACTGACGGGATTCCGACAATGGACATCACGTATCTGTATCATGATCAAAGGCAATTTCGGCTCGCCAATGAATCAAAGTCAGTGTGTGCGCCCAACATCGGCTTCTGTGACCGCTTGTTCGGGCGTCGGTTGCATCCTGATCACGTTAGCTGCACTGAAGCTGAGCTCCTCATCCGAGTGCAGTCGCTCGAGCGTGCTCTCGGGAAAACCTAACTTGTCATTGAAGATGCGAATGTAACTTCCAGTGACTTGCGGACGAACGGGCGCAAGACAGTCGGCATCGCAACCATCAACGGAGCTGGGTACGCTGCGTGCACGACCTCCAGGCTTATTAATTCGCAAATAATCCCTGCGTCAGGCAAACAACGCCGCTGCGAGAATGCAGACACGATAGGACTCACCCGGTAGTGTCCACCGCGTTCATGCCAGCTTTCCTATATCTGAAACGAGTCGGTGGGTTGGTCACCTTAACGTGAAGATCACCATTGATGACAATGTACAAACCCAAACCACGGCCCTCCGTCGGTCTGCTCAAACTTCATCTTCTCCTCAAGGGGGAGGACCATGACCTCGGCGCCAAGGTCGAACATGCCGTCGACTTCTTTATCTGCGCCGTGGTTCTTCAGGCTAAGAAAATGACGATCAAGACATCGTTATGCACTGCCTGTCTCGGGTAGTTTTGCTACTTACTACCAGAACCCGATGGATGTCGCGGCCTGCTAGAGACGGTCAATCTCGGATGGGTCACCGGCTTTGAGAAGGTCAAAGTCGATGACCACCAGTGGGTGAGTACGGACGTTGTTCGGGAAAGGCGGTAAAGTAGTTCCAGGCATTTTTTCAAGTTCAGAACAACTTTTTTGATGATGGATTTCAGCATCGGGCTCGGAGACGACAGCAACGTCTTTTTTCATGGACACGGCTCACCTGAGGTACTGCTGCTAGTAGTGAGTGAGGGACCCGAGGATAGAGGACGTGCGCAAGCTCGGCAGCTCGACTTGAACTTGGTCGTTTATGTACATTGGAAGTTAGTTTAGGCGCTTTATCAATTTACCGTAATAGACGCTTATTCGCCTTGTATTCGCCACCAAAATACCGAGGCTAGGATAGGTAATCGTGAGGTGCGTCGTGACTGCGACGGAGCCCAACCGCTTTTTCCCATCGAAAAGTCTAGCAATGGAGTGAGCCACAGCAGGCTTCTTCTGTGGGTTAGTCTCTCGTAGGCAGGCCCTTAGGGGAAGACAAGTCAGTCGTTTCTTAAGCGTGGGTGATGGATCCGAGTCGAGTTCGTTGATCCGTTGGATCACAAGACTCCGAGTTTCAAGGCTCCTCTCGCTGTTCAAAACTACCGTAAGTACCATTTATTCGTCCTTTTACGCCATGATGGAGAACTGTGACGAGCTGGAATCGTTGCGGAATGCTGGATGACTGCTGTATTCATGGATGTCGTTGTTTATCTCCCTTGCAGTCGAAAACATCGGTGCTCCCCTGCCTCCTCCGATCTCATTCCAAGTTTAAATCTTTTTCGTAGGTGTGTTCTTCCCGTCCTGTTAAACTCACACTTGCTGACTCTTTCCACGCAAAGCTCCCGTCAATATTTCAAGCAGAACCGACGCATCATTTACGAGAATCTCTTCAAGGGTGCGTTGGCCTGTTACGCTTACTTTGTTCTCTTTCTCCCCATCGTACACAACCTTGGTGTTTATGACTCTCCCGAATGCCCATGCGCACGCACTCCGACTCGGAATTCGAATGGATCGATGACTATATGCTCCGATACACAACAGAGGCGTTCTCGTCGCCAAGAAAGACTTTAACGCACCCAAGCATGAAGACCTGGACGAGCCCAACCTCGAAGTCATCAAGGCGATGCAGAGCCTGACCTCCAAGGGGCTCGTCAAGACCCAGTTTTCATAGCAGTGGTACTATTACGCGTTCAACCCCGAAGATGATGTGGAGTACCTCATAATTCATCAAGGCTGGCGGCGCTTTGTTGGTTGCACCTGCCCAACGAGATTGTTCCCGCCATCCACAAGCGTGCGGCTACCGTTCGCCCTGGCGCTGGCGAAGGCGGCGACCAGGAAAGTTACCGGAGAAAGGAGGGTGGTGCGCCTGACGAGTAGAGGTCGAGGCCCCTTTACCGCTGTTGGCCGGGGTGGTCCTTGAAAGGTGAAATTCACAGCACGATGATGGGAGCCTCGCTGTACACTTTTTCTTTATTCATCGTCCCTCGAAAACGTGTATGAGCGTGTCGCATAGGGCCTTCTATTACCATTGACCAAAATATTCAACTACATTGCGGACAGCGCCCTTGCCCCGTTCTGTTTCAACCGCCTCTCTGCGAGCTTCAACGATCTGGTTTGAGAAACAGCTAGACAAAGCCATCGTAGGTCGGGAACTAGAAAAGAGAGAGAAAGCGGCACGAACCTGTAGTCCGTCTAACCGCTAACGTACACTCTGGCCTGCACGATCACTAGCTTGTCGAGTATGCCGAGTACCCCAGGATCGTCCAACAACGACTTCGCTCCCCCGCCGCTATGATCAGCGTTGAGATCTAACCTACCTTCGACGTACGGCGGCGCAACTACTCTGAGGTTTGTCAACATCCACGACTCGAGATCTCCTCCGGACCGAAACGCCTCGACGAGCATCTCGATCGCATCGTCGTATTCAGAAGATAAGGTCAGCAAGGAGGGTGCGATTTGTTCCATATGCGATCACCGGGCTGTCGTGCAAAGCGGGCCGCGGGGACCTTGGCATTGGAAATGATGGTGTCGGTGTCGGTGTCGGTGGTATTGATACCGGGAGTCCGCTGATATCTTCCGTCCTCGTGGCCCAGGAACGAACCGAGACCGAGATCGAGATCGAGAGGGCGAGGATAGTCTGTCGCAAGCCACGCGTGCCTCAAGTGGGGATGACGGTGTTGCTCGTCGTCCTGGAGGAGCGCATGCAGCGTGCTCACGAGCGAGGCCGCGCACCACGCTAGGTTCTGGACGGGCAGTCTCCATCCTCCAGTGCACGCCCACGAACGGACCGAGGTTGTCAGAGAGGCGGTCTGCGAGGTCGTACAGCGCAGACGCGTAATGCAGGTTCAAACTCGATTATCCGGGCGCACCTGCGGGGAAGAGCGGGTGTCGGAGGTCGTAGTTGAGGACGAGGACGTCTGCGTCCGAGAGGGATAGGTGGGAAGCATTAGTGAGGAGAGGGAACTCGTATCCCGTTGGACCGGTCATTAGGTCGAAATCAGAAAGTGCGTCCACGTCAAAGCTGCTTGACAAGAGGTGCGCGAGAAGTTCCGAGGCGTCGTCCGACTTTGTTGACATGAGCGAGTGCGAGTTGAGATAGACAGCGTCGTCTCTGGCACAGAAGACCGTAGTCGCCCGAGTCTAGATTCAAGGCAGGACACAATCCTGGAGTCGACTTCTGCCCTTTGAACGACGAACGCCCAGTTTGAGCTTCGAGCATCTCGTGACGGTCGTGACGTATGGCACGACAAAGCTACTCGGTGGCGACTCACTTTGAGAAACCCTCTAGGTCCATCGCAGGCCATGAATCGGGAGAGCCGTTTCGCTGGGAAAACACGCTCGTATCGTAGTACGCAGAAAACGGCTACGCGGAGCATACGTTCATTCTACTTTCCCCCACATTGGGTAGTATGACCGTCCGACCGAGTGGTCGAGCGAGCATTACGAGTTGCATAAAGTGGATTCGGGCCTTGGATTCCTGTTCACCGATGCGGACAGGTAGAAGGAAGCGGCAGGCTCCGTTGCAGTGTGCGGCGTCGAATGACTGGAGTTTCATGTCCTCGTTCTCGGGGACGTCGGTGTCTGCATTGTATTCTTCAAGAACGAGGGATGGGAGGTGGCCATGTGTGGGGCGTCGAGCGACTCGCGTTATTCGCAGCCATAGGCATGGGCTGCTCAGGAGGCTGGTCCGATTTTTTGCCCAAGGGTAGAACGGTTTCATCTTCGTCGAGCAGGTACGGATGGCGTGTCGAAATAGCATTCGAGATGTTACTCGCGCTCTGGTTTAAACTAGGTTTTTGGACGGACGCAGACGCGAGCGAGGACCGCTCCAGTTTCCAGAGCATGATGTAGAGCACGGTGGTGAATACGACCACTGCTATGAGCATTGCGCCGCGCAAGGTGTCCGCCGGGTGGGTGGGCCGACGATGTCGAATAAAGTGTAAGCTTCCTGGACCGTCAACAGCGCTCCCTCGAGCGGGAACATGAAAACTGTGTGCGTCGACATTCGAGAAAAGGCGTTTGAACCGCTTCGACCGGTTGAAGGTGTACATCCCAGGAGAGCGTGGGAATTGCAACTACGCTACCATCCTCATTTCACTCAGTGGTATCAATGTCCATCACCTTTTTTTGTTTGCATTGAAATGCCTGTACCTGACAAGCATGGGCCCGCAGGATTTAGGTACTGCGTCAGTGACGTTTCCGACGCTGGCGAGACTCGAAGTCACCGTTACCCAACCGTAGCTCGACGCGTTCTCATTTATTGTCGCTATTATGGGAGCACTCTCCAAGCACTCCGCATCGAACACATCTGTAGGACTTTTCGACTTGGCACTTGGACACGTTTATGACTCGGCTGAAAGCATTCTACTAGGGATGTCACCAATACACAGTGCCGCCTTTGCACCTTGAATCTCCTGGGCGATAGCTTTCATGATTCAGATGACTCGGAGTCCAGCCACTGACGGCGGACGGATAATCAGTGATATCGAACGAGACGATCGGCATTCAATGGCTACCCTGGGGTCATCAAGGTCAATGGTGTTGGAGCCATAGCGCCCCCTACGCGCGGGAGAAGACCAGCTCCTAGTGGTCATTGACACCCGTCACCTACACCACGCAGACGGTCGACGTTGACCAACGTGACATTTCAGAAACTTTGGGTGACAAAGGAACAACATTATGTGGACTTCATCCCACTGTGCACCGTTCCCAGCGGAGCAGAACATGAGGACGATCTCACCCTCCATATTGACCGACCATACACTACCTTATCTCGCGTGAGCCTACAAAGAGAATGATATTTTGTTTTTATTCTACGACGTTTGGATGATTACTGAAGCTTCGGTGATCACCTCTGCCTGAATGACACAATCTGATATTCATTAAACTCTCAGCTCTGTTTCGTGGGGGGTATCGCTACTACTAACTCAGGGGCACGTGGAACCTTCGAACTCGACGTGTCGTGAAAGGTTGGGCACATAACCTGTTACAGTGGCCGAGGTATCGGCTTCACATATCTGGAAATCCTGCGCTCGTCAGTTTCACAATATGGTGAGTGACTTGAAACAATGATTTGACACTAGAATGATCAAACTTCCATAGACGGTCATAGGTCAGGCCTTAAATTAGATCCCAGTGTACGTTCGACGAGCTTTTGGGTCAAAACGAGCAACCCGCCTTCCCCCATGTCTTTTTCTGCGTGTCTTGGCATCTTTCATCATGCACGTGCGTTCGTGAACCACAATGGACTCCGTCGTATTCCGCTAACGGCGAATTCCGCGACACCAGGTTGCACGAGGCACAAACTCTCTTTTTCTAACAGTGTCCGACTCGTCGTTGGAAATTGTACGTATGCGGAGCCCAAAAGAATCTGGCAGATTTCAAGACTTTTGGTCCACAGATCGAATGTCCTACAGATCGACCCCCTCTCGCGGACCCGCAACTCGAGATCCAAGCGAATAACAATGCATCTGGAGGCTTGAACCGCATGCTTATGGAAGTGGAGTAGCATCGCAACATCGTTGAGTCGTTCAAAAACAGGGTGCGGAACCAGTTTGAGCTTCTTGATGATTCTAATTATCGGGTTGGATCTCAAAAAGTGGCCAACAGCGCAGATCTTCGTACACAGCAAGATCTGATTATCAATGGTGTTCACGTTGCACGGGCCGCCACCGGAGAGCTGCGGCACGTCAACTGTAAGCCGGGAATCAGGTCTGCAGGGTTTTTCCCTTCCCTCCGTCCTCTCGTCTCGCTTCGCTACCGCCTACGAAAACCTCTTTCGCTGACTACTCGAGCCATGACTGACCGTGCTGCTTCTATTAGGGAAAAGCTCCCTCGATTCCGGATCCTTGTTATCGGACGAGCCAATGCTGGCAAAACCACGCTGCTCCAGAGAGTTTGCCAGACAACCAAATCACCTATTGTTCGTGGTCGAATGGGTAACAAGGTCAGTCTGATAAATCTCTCTCGTTTGTGACTTGTGAGCAGTCTGCTGATTCGGAGACCACGCAAGATTGATATCGACCTCAAGGGTAGCTCCGGGGTGTGTACCAGAAATCATCCGCTCATGCCATTCCTGACTACTAGCTACAGCGAGGCAAGCATGATATAGAGCATGAGATTTCGTTCAAAAGCAACAACAACTTTGTTTTCCATGATTCATGTGGTTTTGAGGCTGGGGGCAAAGATGAACTCGAGAAAGTTCAGTCGTTCATTGATGGATGTGCGAAGAATACGAGACTTAAAGATCGCTTGCATGCTATATGGTTCAGTCCCATACGTGTTCATCAACTTATCGATGTGCTAATGAAAATATCTGCCAGGTATTGCATTCCAATGAGTGATGATGGTAGACCAATTATGGCATCAGAGCACTTTTTTTTCTCGCAGTGTGGTACAGGAAAAGGTAGGAAGAATGTATGACTTGGGAGCTGTGTTCACACTATACAGTGCCAGTGGTTGCTATCTTCACTAAATTTGATCAACTGCATGCTGTTGCATTTGGAGAGCTCACAGAGGAAGGGAAGTCATTGGGGGAAGCAAGAGACTTGGCACCAGAAAGGGCAAAGGAAATATTCAAAAGGAACAACTACACTGGTCAGCTGCAGGAAATGAAGTTTCCACCAAGGAAATGCATATATTTGGGAGGTGTGGTAGCTCATTCAATCTGACACTATATATCATCTGAGGATGATGATTAAAGGAATGGATGGAAAGAATGCAGATTGTACTGAGCTTCTTGACTGCACTGCAGCAGCACTTGATGATGAAATGCTGGAGATATTATTTGTTTCTGCTCAGCAGGCAAATCTAGATTTGTGTGTTCATTATGCAGTGACAAGGTAAGTAATACATGATTTCTTCATTAGGTATATCTATGTAATGAGCTTAAATTTAGATCTGTTAAATGCGTAATGGATTCCAGGTCCAAGTCATTGTCAACATTGAACGAAACATTCCTTCAAAATTTGCAAAAAGCAATTGCAATATGGTTTCCACATGTGATGGTGAGTTTAGTAATCATGGGGAACAATTGTGAACAATACCATTGTCTGATGCACTGGTAAATTCCATACCCACACCTACATTCATAATCTAAATGAACAGCTTGTAAGTAGCTGCTTTGTGATAATCACAGAGCAGGATGCCTATTTACTGCTATTTCATTTTTTTCATATTCTGGCAGACTGTGAGATAAATATGTGTACTTATCATCAGTTTACATTCATGCTCACTGCACTTGCATTGTCTGTCTCCTGGCAGGATGTAAGTTGCTGGCTTGTAATGATGGTATGGTTGGATCCATGCTCACTGCTCTTTCATTTTCTGGCAGATTGTAAGTTGCTGGCTTGTGGTGATGATATGGTTGGATCCATGCTTACTGCTCTTTCATTTCTGTCTCCTGGCAGCATGTAAGTTGCTGGCTTGTGATGAAGGTATGGTTGGATCCATGCTCACTACTCTTTCATTTTCTGGCAGCTTGTAAGTTGCTGGCTTGTGACGATGATATGGTTGGATCCATGCTTACTGCTCTTTCATCTCTGTCTCCTGGCAGTATGTAAGTTTCTGGCTTGTGATGAAGGTATGGTTGAATCCATGCTCACTGCTCTTTCATTTTCTGTCTCCTGGCAGCCTGGTGTAAGTTGCTGGCTTGTAATGATGGTATGGTTGGATCCATGCTCACTGGTCTTTCATTTTCTATCTCCTGGCAGTTTGTAAGCTGCTGACTTGTGATGATGGTATGGTTGGATCCATGCTCACTTCTCTTTCATTTTCTGTCTCCTGGCAGGGTGTAAGTTGCTGGCTTGTGATGATGGTTGGTGGACCCATGCTCAGTGCTCACTGGTCTTTTCATTTTCTGTCTCCTGGCAGCTTGTAAGTTGCTGGCTTGTGATGATGGTCTGGTTGAATCCACACTCACTGCTCTTTCATTTTCTGTCTCCTGGCAGCGTGTAAGTTGCTGGCTTGTGATGATGGGGTGGTGGGATGCTCACAGCTCTTTCATTGTCTGTCTCCTGGCAGCATGTAAGTTGCTAGCTTGTGATGATGGTCTGGTTGGATCCATGCTCACTGCTCTTTCATTTTTGTCTCCTGGCAGGGTGTAAGTTGCTGGCTTGTGATGATGGTTGGTGGACCCATGCTCACTGGTCTTTCATTTTCTGTCTCCTGGCAGCTTGTAAGTTGCTGGCTTGTGATGATGGTTTGGTTGAATCCACACTCACTGCTCTTTCATTTTCTGTCTCCTGGCAGTGTGTAAGTTGCTGGCTTGTGATGATGGTATGGTGGGATGCTCACAGCTCTTTCATTGTCTGTCTCCTGGCAGGATGTAAGCTGCTGGCTTGTGATGATCATCTGGTTGGATCCATGCTCACTCTTCTTTCATTTTCTGTCTCCTGGCAGTTTGTAAGTTTTTTGTGATGATGATATGGTTAGATCCATGCTCACTGCGCTGTTATTTTCTGTCTCCTGGCAGGATGTAAGTTGCTGGCTTGTAATGATGGTATGGTTGGATCCACACTCACTGCTGTTTCATTCTCTGTCACCTGGCAGGATGTAAGTTGCTGGCTTGTAATGATGGTATGGTTGGATCTATGCTCACTTCTCTTTCATTCTCTGTCTCCTGGCAGGATGTAAGTTGCTGGCTTGTGATGATGGTATGATGGGATGCTCACTGCTTCTTTATTTTCTGTCTCTTGGCAGCTTGTAAGTTGCTGGCTTGTGATGATGGTATGGTTGGATCTATGCTCACTGGTCTTTCATTTTCTGTCTCCTGGCAGCTTGTAAGTTGATAGCTTGTGATGATGGTATGGTTGGATCCATGCTCACTGCTCTATCATTTTCTGTCTCCTGGCAGGATGTAAGTTGCTGGCTTGTGATGATGGTTGGATCCATGCTCACTGCTCTTTCATTTTCTGTCTCTTGGCAGCTTGTAAGTTGCTGGCTTGTAATGATGGTATGGTTGGATCCACACTCACTGCTCTTTCGTTTTCTGTCTCCTGGCAGGATGTAAGTTGCTGGCTTGTGATGATGGTATGATGATATGCACACTGATTTTTCATTCTCTGTCTCCTAGCAGCACGTAAGTTGCTGGCTTGTGAGGATGGTATGGTTCGATCTATGCTCACTGCAATTTCATTTTCTGTCTCCTGGCAGCGTGTAAGTTGCTGGCTTGTGATGATGGTATGGTTAGATCCATGCTCACTTCTCTTTCATTTTTTGGCAGATTGTAAGTTGCTGGCTTGTGATGATGATATGGTTGTATCCATGCTTACTGCTCTTTTATTTCTGTCTCCTGGCAGCATGTAAGTTGCTGGCTTGTGATGAAGGTATGGTTGGATCCATGCTCACTGCTCTTTCATTTTTGCTCTGCTGATAGCATGTAAGTTACTGATATAAAGCCATGAAATGACATTCATTGATGCTTTATTTACTGTGTTACATACTTCGAATTGTATTCATTTACACAGCTGGTATGGTTTTATTATTGGAAACATGATATTTTATATTGAGCCAATTTATTTATCCAGGATGTATGTTGTTGCATTTTTGAATCTTTTATGTTACATATATATTTTATACCAGCCTCATCATCTCTTTCAATCAATGGTAGAAGAAAAAATGATATCTCTGGTCTGTCTGTTCATTAGCTATGTTTCACCATTCACTTATATTTCTCAGCTTGAAGGTTCTACCATCCAGCAAATTTGCTTCTTCTCTGCTTGTATTTGTCTTTTTGTTCTTTTTCTGTGCTATATCTCAATGTTAATTATAGCTCTTTTGATCATCATTGTCCATTCCATCCACAGTTTGAGGAATCCCAGACAACTTGAAGATCCTCTGCTTGCTTCCTTTCAGCAATTCATTCATTCAGTGCATCATACCACCATTTCATCTGCTATTGCAGAAGCTGTTCAAGCCAAGGCCCATGAAATTGATGTTCTGTGTGAAGAAATTGCCAATATTGTTTCAAAAAATCCTTTAGGTATACCTACTTTATGTTCCAGATTTTCTTTTCTCAAGCAATCCACATGCATTCCAACCTTTCATTCACAGAAACTGGACATCATGGTCGTTTACATATGGATCATATAGAACATGAAGCTCCAAAAGCTGAGCCAATCAAGGATAGCAAATTTTCAAAGATGCTTCAGATATTCAAGCGCAATAAAAAGTAGCCTATGAATGTTTTGAAAGAGGGCATCAACAAGTCTCATTTAAAGCCCATGTATTTCTCTGTTGCTTTCATAAATCCTGTACTTGATAGACTTACATAGATGTGATTTCATGACCAATAATTGAAGACCTTGCTTCACAAAATCAACCTTCAATGATTGACCTCAACAATCTGTGACATACAATTTTGATGTAGAGAAGGGAAGATCATATATCCGACAGAACTGTGTTGTCAGTGTTGGTATTCTATTTGACCAATTGACATCACTCAATTCACATTTCAATGCAGATTCATATACAAGTTGTTCAGTTTTACATTCCCATCCCTCACTCATACATGTGAGGACTTACCATGTCTAGTTCTAACAAAACCTCACATGCAAAGGGTCGAGGGCTTTGGTTACAGAAACTTTACTGTAACTTACAACTTACTAACTCAAAAGATCCTCCCGATTCCCGATTCCAGAATTTTCATATCCAAGTGATGTACATAACAGAACACGAGACTGTCAAAATGACCCCATCAATGAGCCAGGAAAGTCAGTCACATATATATATCCATACAAGCAAAACAAAAGACTGCAACGATCATCACACAGCCATCTCAGTGGAGGAACGATCACCAATCCTCCTCCTGGTCCAAATTATGCGCCTCCATTGCGCGATTGTGCACGACAGCATAATAGTCTTCCACATACTGATTGCTGCTGCCCTCGGCTATGATCAATGATTCAATCATGTCTAGTGCCGCACCCTTTCCGTCAGCGTCACATGTCGGAATGCGAGCATGCGCGTTGGCTTTCATGTCAGACTCGTCATAAATGCTATAGGCAAGCTTGATGGCACGGCGAGTGAGCTTATGGTGGTGAGGGGCCGTAAGGATGAAGAGTGTCTTCATGACGTGAGTCAAGTCAACGATGAATGCCATGAATCTTTGCCCCACAGTTTTCCTGACAAGTATGCCGGGAGTCAACTAGCGGGTCTGAACAAGACGAGAACTGACATACCCGTGCTGATATACAGCATGGAGCCATACGGCGGCGGCGGCAATACCTGCAACGGCGGTCGCACCCACAGCGATGGGGAGAACAATTGGAGTCAAAGGTTTGACTGCTGGTATAGAGGAAGAAACGGAAGGTTTGAGGAGCTTCCCAACGGAGGCACTGACAGAGAATGACTGTGAGTATGGCCGGTGTGATCTGAGAGAAAGACTGACAAGACTTTGTTGGGATCCGTGACGCCGGATAGTTCCATTTCCTGGACTAACTTGACAATAAGTTCCTTGAACTCTTTGTCGAGCAAGCGCTACCAACGCATTTTCATTTAAGCAATAGAGACTATAAGCATCACATACGCAGGCGGGATCGTTGAGATTCCACACAGCCACGATGTCAGAATGAACCACGGAAAGACAATCCCATATTGTGTATCCCTTGAAGTCTGGGCTAGTCCAAAGCGCATTCCAGTATCCTACATCAAGGGTCAACGTTTACATTTGTTTGCTGTTCCAATAGAGAGGCCGAACTTTTCTTCCCAACGCTGTCCAAGTAAGTATGAGAACATGAATTCGAGCGCTCTGAGATATTACTTACGTAATGGACCCGCGGATTTTAAGACCAGAGTCAATGCGCTGAGCCATCTGACTGACTACCTGCACTTCGGGTGTGTTAGATCTCCCGACCTCCTGGTCTGTCAGCTCAATTAATTTTTCTAGCGTGTATCGATACTCCGGATTGGCTATCAAATTTTATTGTAGCATGAAGCAAATTGAGGAACCCGATACGACATACCAGACACGACCGCATATGGGAGAGGGAGGGTTCCCCCCACGATCTGAGCAATTTCACGATGTCCTCGTTGTGCAATCGACTCGGCCTTCAAACAGGCTTCCTGGGTAATTTGATCGTCTGTCTCAGGAGAGGACTCAGGCCAATTCAGTGCCAACTCATCCACGCATTCGTCAAACTTTGTGAATACCACAATCAACGGTACTACGTCAAATATGAGCAAAGGTCAGGGAGAATTGGATGTGATACTTACTGGTACCAATTGTGCGTTGTTTGGAGCGAAAGAAATCCACGGCAGCTGCTTCCAGTAGCCGATCCCCGTCACGGGGTGTTGGGATACAGAACCTTTAATAAATCGATCAAGTATGTGATCAGATCATACGACGACAACAGCTCACCAGATAGCATGGAGTTGATCCTCGCGTCGAGCAGTCCGCCTGCTTTCGATGAAGTTCTTAACGGTGTCGTACTTTCCCTTTTCTCCCGGCTCGAAGCCCTCGGAGTCATGAAGGATGAAGCGTTCGTTTCCAGGCGACGTGAGCCCTGTGTCGACCTTTGCTTTTCCAGGCTTATAATCCTCTGCATGCTGTTAGGTGTTCGTGAGCACCCGGAGACGTAGAAGAACAGTGAACTGTACCGCTTCTTCGATTCCGAAGGCGGTGTTGATCAGACTTGACTTCCCTACGCCACTCTAACGAAAGTTGAGAACATGGTAATGAGGGTGGATGAACATGTACCTTTCCTACAACTAAGATGCGGAATCTACAATCAAATCATCAGTGGGGCCGACATTGGCGGATGACATTGGCGGGCTTACCGAGGACAATCATCGAGAATAGTCTGAGCTGTGGGGACTAGCGTTTCCGTACTCGAATGTGCATCGGTAGAGACGGGCGCAGAATGAAGAGGGACGACTTCAGCGGCTTGGCACCTGAATGTGACTCGAATTCCATCTTGAACGATCGAGAGATCTTTTCGACGATTTCTATGGTGAGAATCGACGATGTTGACAAGGGTTCGATATTACCTGGGGATTGAGACCCTTGAGCACTCGCGAACAGATGTTGAATATCTAATTTCCGCGTTTTTTTCCAGATAGAAAATTGTGACTCCTTGAAGTGTAGTGAGGTCTGAACCTCTGAGGAGAGTATGCTATGTATAATGAATTTCCATGCTTAAAAAGGGTAGAGGGAACGACATACAGTGGGTCAGGAAATTGCTGGCACAAAGTTCCATGCCCGTCACAGATTAGCTTGTACGGTCGGGTGCTGACGCGTAGTTTTCCAGATGTCAGGCGTTTGGTTCCTTTGTCCGATTCTGCGGCGATAGTAACGGCTGAAGGGACAGAGAACTAAGATGTAGTCCGTAAATTCGGATGAAATAACGCACCCGTAACTCGCAAAACGGGACCGGGAGTAGGGGAACCCACTTCAGACATGTAGGCAGAGTACGACCGGAGAATCCACTGAGGTGTGCGGTTTTTGAGAGACGTAGGGGAAGAGCGAAATGAGTGAGCGCTTCATCCTGGAGCTGGCATGAGGAATGGGCACGGATGCCACGAGATTGTGCGCCAAATTCGCTGCCTCGCCTCAACCATGGTGGCGTGGACGAACGCGATCATCGTCCGAATTCGTTGACGCTGACTTTTTTGGACGCGCACACCCATCATGGATGATGCCCTGAGTCCCAGACGCATGCACATGATTTCAAGATACTTATGATGCGGCACCGACATATGTCATACACAAGCGCCGGACCTCCAAGGGGTTCGTCAAGACCCAGTTCTTGTGGCAGCAGTACGTCGTCGTCAAATTCAACAAGGCTCACATTGAACAAACCATCTTTTCTCTGTTATTTGCATCTAATACGTCCCACCTCCTCAATGTGATCGTCCCTGCGCCCTGCCCTTTTTCCCTCGCGCCCGGTTGCAGTTCGCCCTGGCACTGGCAAAGACGCTGCTGCTCGCCCGCCTCGGAACCCAAGAAGGCCACCAGAGAAAGGTGTGCGGCGCGCCTGGCGACTATGTACCGGCCGTCTTTTACCGGTGTTGGCCAGGGTGGCCCTCAAACGTGGGGCGAAACTCGATAACGGTACGGAACACCTTTTTCTGTTAGATGAATTGAATGACATGTGTACGGATATGTGGCATATCGTCTATTCTATGCTATATGCTATCGTCTGCGCGTGCCCCGGACTGGCTGGCGCGAGGAAGGACGATTGAGACTTGTATCACCATTGCTCAAAATATTCGACTACACTGCAAATAACCCTTGCCTTGCTCCGCTTTGAATATCTCACTGCTCGGCGTGCTTCGATCATTTGTTTTGAAAAAGAACTAGACAACACGATCGTAAGTCGGGAGAGAACTCTTCAACGAAAGGAGAGTAAATGACACGCACCTAGACCAACAAACATCCTGGACTGCACAATCACTGGATCTCTAGCACCCCAGGATCGCTCAACAACGACTTCGCTCTGTCGCTGTTCTGATCCACGTCGAGATCCAACTTGGGCGTATGGGGATACCGATGCAACTGCTCCCCGGCGTCTGTTAGCATCCACGACTCGAGGTCTCCCCCCGACTGGAAGTCACGCGCCTGGACGTACGAGCATATCGGTCACGTCGTCGTGTTCGGAGGAGAGTGCTTCAGCAGGGAACGTGCTCTATTTGCTCATTGTGCGATCATCGCAGTGTCGGGTTACGCGGACTGTGGGTGCCTTGGCAGAAATGGTATTGTGATTAGTGATATGTACTAATATCAGTGTTGATGAGATTGATATTGGCAGTCCGCTGGTCTGCCTCGCGACCCAGGACTCACAAGTCAAAACCCAGACCGAGATCGAGATCGAGAGTTAGTCGCGAGCGATACGTGCCTCAAGCAGTGCTCCCTAACGGCCTGATGACGGCCGTGCTCGTCGTCCTGTAGGAGCGCGTGAAACGTGCTCACGAGCGAGGCCGCGCCCCACACCAAGTTCTGCACGGGGACGGTCTCCATCTTCCAGCGCACACCCACGAACGGACTGAGGTTGTCCGGAGAGCCGGTCCACGACGTCGTAGAGAGCGCGTGGGTAGTGCAGGTTTAAACTCGGCTGTGATGGTGCGTCCGGGGGAGAGCGGGCGATGCAGGTTCTAATCGAGGACGAGGACGAGGACGTCTGTCGGGGACATGTAGGAAGCATTGGTGAGGAGAGGAAAATTGTATCCACGCTGGGCAGTACGATCGTCCTGCCGAGTCACCGTCGAACGAGCATCCATGAAGTGAACCCCCCCCCCCCCCCCCCCCCATGGGTAAAGGTTAAAACAT